>PVHT020003144.1:1185592-1195657 GCA_004024745.2 Catagonus wagneri | reverse complement strand
ACGGAACTCAGGCATCCAGGGAGGGGTCCAGGGCACCAAACAGAGGTGGCTGGGCAAGGGGGGAGGGGCGGGGGCGGGACCTTAATACAGTTGGGATGGGCCTGACAGATGGGCCTTCCTTTTTTTTTGTTTGCCTTATCTAGGGCCACACCCGCGGCATATGGAGGTTCCCAGGCTAGGGGTCTAACAGGAGCTGTAGATGCCGGCCTTCGCCACAGCCACAGCAACGCGGGATCCGAGCCACATCTGCAACCTTCACCACAGCTCACGACAACGCTGGATCCTTAACCCACTGAGCAAGGCCAGGGACCGAACTTGCAAACTCATGGTTCCTAGTCGGATTCGTTAACCACTGAGCCACGACGGGAACTCCAGATGGGCCTTCTTAGAAGGGGACATCTGAACACAGACCCAAAGAAGCTACGTGAGCAGGTCAGCCAGGAGGTGTCTGAGGGAAGAGATGCCAGGCACAGGGGCAAGCATCCTGAGGCCGGAGCCGGGGGAACAGATGAGGGGGGATGCGACGTGGTCTCATGACACCGCCTTTACCTTAGTGAGAAGCCTCTGGAGGGTTCTGAGCAGAGGCGTGAGCTGGTCTGACTTCACCCCTCAAAGCCCCTCGGCTGCTCTGCTAGAAACAGCCGGAGCAGGCGAGGGTGGCAGCGCAGGAGAGGAAGACCGCAGGCGGCGGGAGCACGGGGCAGAGCTGGGAGGGACCTCCTACAGAGATGACGGGGCAGCCAAGAGCCTCACGGAAGCCCTGCGCACACGGAGCCTGTGCTCACGGGAGCTGAGGAAGGAGGAGAGGGGAGGCACCTGCTTGAGTCTGGTTAAGTATGAGCTGCCTCCTGTCAGAAGGGCCTGGCGTCCAGGAGCGACCTCCGGACAGGTGAGAGGGTTTAGGAGTCATCAGCCTGTAAATGGTGAGTAAAACCCCAGAACGGGTGAGACGCCAACCAGGGAACAGAGAAGGGCGGGGTCCCGGGACTGGGCCCCGGGCAATGCTGGGGCGCAGGAGAAATGGGCCAAGAAGACTGCGCGCAACAGGAGAGCAAGCCAGAGGGAGGAGTCCCGGGAACTGAGAGGGGAAGGCTTCCAGGACATGGGAGTGACGCGACGACACTGACAGGGCCCCGGGGACTGACCACGGAGAGGGGATGGGAGGCTGAGCCGGTGGCACAGATGCTGGCCGGTCAGTGTACAGAAAGCAGGCACCTGGAAGCAAGGCCGGGGGTGGGGGTAGAAAGCGAGTTCATAGTCTAGGAGAGGGATCAGCAAACTGTGGCCCAAGGGCCAAATCCCGCCCACTGTTTCCTTCTTTAAAATTACATTTTATTGGAACACAGCCAGGTCCATTTTTTTATCTACTGCCCTTGACCACTTTCGTGCTACAACAGAGCTCAGTGGTGCTGCGACAGGACCTGCAAGGCCCACAAAGCCCCAAATATTAAATCTCCAGCCCTTTCCATAAAAAACTGGCTGATCCCATGCCCAGGAGGGCAGGGAAATATGCTCTGAGTGCCAAGTAGTCCCAGCCATGCCCTGTGGCCATGAATTTCGAGACCCATCAACGTGGCCAAGGGTTCTCCAGCACAGCCCACTGGTCCAGAAGCAGCTACAACAGGGCTGTGGTTTCACTAGGTGAGACCTCGAGGGGAGAGCGCACAGGGAGGCCCTCTGCCACCGGCCCCTTCATACCAGACCATCAGCCACCCCAGCCTCAGAGGCCCTGGCACCCAGCACAGCACTCTGCACTCAGCCATCATCACCCAGCTCCTGCCTGTGAGAGGTGGGGGTGCTGAGCTTCAAAACGGGCCGATCCAGATCGGAAGCCCAAGTTCCGAACCTCTAGGGCCCAGCGCTCTCTGCTCCAGGTGCACCTTATGACCAACCCGTGGAAGAAGTGACAAATGCCAATGCCCGCATGCCTTTAGTACTTTCCCTGCTCCTCGAGACCCCGCCACCCAGTGAGTGGGGGTCTCCCATCACCACTCTGCTTCCCTCTCTAACTCGGTGGTTCCTTTTCCTAGGAATTCCCACATCTGGCCTGTCACGCTGGCTCCTTCTCTGCCATCTCAGCAACAGGCCTCCCAGGCTGGGCGTCCCCAGGGACAGGGTTTGCAGTGATGAGGTCTCCGGGTCCTCGATGTCCAGCCAGGAGCTGAACTATGTCCCCCCGTGAACCCACGAGGCTTCAATCCTCCACCATCCTGACCGTGCGACCCGGCCTCCAAGCTGAAGCCTCCCTGCATTCATCCATCCCCTCGGAGACCATCCTAAAGGAAAGGCCGCGGGTCTCAGGGGCGGGAATGTGACCTGCCGGGCCTCTCGTGACACAGAACGACTCCTGCATGGGTTTTAGTCCCTTCCTTCCCTCACGACCCCTCCCTGGTGGCACTTTTAACTTCTCTGTTTTCTTCACTGAGACCTCAAAACTGGGCTATTCAAGGCTCTCAGCTCCGTACTGTCAAACCTCCAAGTTTTACTGTTATCCCACTTACCTAGAGTTACCACAGAAACTAATAAACAAGCGCTTTCTTCGGTGATGAGCCATTTTAACGCTCAGTTCTAGAATTCCACAAAGGTGAGAGTGAACCTGGGGCAGTTCGACCAACAGGCTGCTTCCCAAAAGCCCATTTATAAGTTATTTGGAACATAGAGAATATTTCTTCCTTATGAAATCACCACAAAAACAGGACTTAAGCCTCCAAGCTACTAAGCAAATGCCTATTTAATTCATTTGTCCTTTTGCTGACTTAAAATAAGAAAAACGTTATTGTAATAAAAGAAAATCAAATGTGGGTTCGCATATGCATCCAAATACAAAAAAAAATCAAATGTTAGGGTATGCGCGGGGGTGTATGCAGAAATTCTATTCCTTAAGGGAGAGAAGCTTTACATCAAGCGCACAGAAGTGACTCCCTGAGGTCGAGAAAAGCCTTTCTGCTCACTTCCAAGCTGGTGGTGCTCGGTCTCCACCCCAGCAACCGCCCCGTGTGGGCAGGTCTCAGTCATAACTGGTAACACAGGAAAGGAAGAGGATAAAGGGGTTAAACAGACCAAGTGCACAGAGTGGGAGGAGTGAGCAGACAAGGGGAAGGAGGGCTGCACGGCACAGGCGGGAGGCGTCCAAGGGGAAGACGAAGCAACCCCCTCTCCCCCGAGGCCGCTCGGAGCCCAGCAGCCCAGAGCTCCCTCAAGGACAGTCAGAATATCCACAGCCTGAGACCAGGACTAGAGAAAAGGGAATAAAGCTGTGGGTCCCACATCAAAAAGTACACAGGCGGATGCTGGCACCTGCTGGCACCCCATCTCCCCGTGACCTTGGGGGCTGGTCTATGCCTGGGCCAGGCCTACTGTGGACAGGAGGACCTGTGACTCCTGCTCTGCCCTTGACCACTGGGCGACTTCACTTCTCTGTGCCCCGGTTCTCTATCTGCCAAACGTGAGGACACACGTTGTGTCCTTAGGGGAGCCGTGTGCGGGCAGAGAGCACCGCGGCCAGCACTCAGCAAGGCCCCGGGTCCCGGGCAGCGCAGGACGCCTGTGACGGGGAACACACATCACGCTCTAGAGCCAACAGAGCCTGTGCACAGGGAGCGCTCGGGAGGGGCCGCGTAGGAAACCGCGCAACACGAGGTCTCTTCAGGCAGCTGGGGGCAAGACCTGCGGGGGACAAAGTGAGGACTCAGCACAGTGGGGGGGGCCGGCCCGGCGCCTGGAGCAGGGAGTCGGTGAGACCAGAGCCCCGAGGACAGGCTGCTGCCGCCTGAGGGCCGGGCAGAAGCCAGGGCCACACCGGAAGGAAACCACTGACCCACCTGAGCGGGGGCTCAGTGTAGACAGGTTAAGAAGCAGGCCCACTCCCTGGGGAAGGAGATAACTGGGCCTAGTGGGTTATCTGGGACCCAAAAGCCAGCAACTGGGTGGCTTCAGGGACCCAGGATCAGACACTGAGGAGACCTCAGGGGACTCACAACAAGCCACTAAGGGGACTTCAGGGGACCCTCAGCCAGACACTGAGGGGACTTCAGGGGACCTGCAACCGACCACTGAGGGAATCTCAGGTGACTTACAACCAGCCACTGAGAGGACCTCAGGGGACCCAAAACCAGTCAGAGGGCACTTTAGGGGACCCAAAACCAGCCACTGAGGGGATTTCAGGGGACCCACAACCAACTGCTGAGGGGACCTCAGGTGACTTGCAACCAGTCACTGAGGGGACCTCAACTGTCACACAACCAGCCACTGAGAGAACCTCAGGTGACCCAAAGCCAGTCGCAGGGGACTTCAGAGGACCCAAAACCAGCCCCTAAGGGGACCTCAGGTATCACACAACCAGCCATTAAGGGGACCTCGGGTGACCCAAAACCAGTCACTGAGGGGATTTCAGCGGACCCATGACCAGTCAGTGAGGGGACCTCAGGGGACCTGCAACCAGCCACTGAGGGAACCTCAGGTGTCACACAGTCACTGAGGGGACCTCGGGTGACCCACAACGAGTCAGTGAGGGGACTTCAGAGGACCCAAGACCAGCCACTGAGGGAACCTCAGGGGACCCACGGCCAGACACTGAAGGGACTTCAGGTGACCCACAACAAGTCACTGAGGGGACCTCAGGGTACCCACAACCACCCACTGAAGGAACTTCAGAGGACCTACAACCAGTCACTGAGGGGCCTCAAGGCCCCAGGACCAGCCGCCAAGGAGAGAAGAAAGGGCAGATGAGCTGAGGACACAGAATGTATTTGGGAACGTGGATCACCACGAATTTTCATCACAATATTTATAATATATAAATATAAATACATACGTAGTAAATGCACATCTATTCATCTTCAAATTGAAGACAGCGTCTCTGGATCCACAACCAGGAGAGGACCCTACAGACGTCCGGCCTCTAGCTCCCCTTCCCCAGGGCAGGAGTGGTACATTTCTTTCGCTTTCTCCCACCTGACTTCCCAGCTCAGGCAGACATCCAACAAATGTCTGTCCTGTCAACAAGTCACCTATCTGCACATCTCACAATGAACTATTCTTTCAGGTGTTGACACAACCCATCCTTCACGTCACCTGACCGTGTTCCCGTGCCGTCTCCTTGCTGGGACCAGAAATTCACCCTGAATAAGGACTCCGCACCCAGATCCCTGCTGGATCGCTTCACCCAGGTGATGCTCAGATGCCCATATTCTAACCCCTGCATCCTGTGGGCATTATTTACACGGCAGACTCTGCAGATGTGATTTAGCTGAGGATGTGAGGTAGGGAAACCATCCCGGATTATACGGCAGGCCCTCAATCCAATCATAGGTGTCCTGAGAAAAGGAGGCTACAGGAGAATTCAGACGGAAGAGCAGAGAGCCCTAGGACAGGCGCGGGGAGGCACCATCCAGAGAAGATGCTCCATGGCCGGCAATGGATGGAGGAGGGGCTGTGGACTGAGGACCACCAGCCCCTCTGGACCAGGCAGGGGACGGATCCCTCTCTGCAGTTACCATGGCCCTGCTGACACCCTGATTTTGGCCCTGGTGCTGATTTGGGCTTCTCGCCTCCAGAACTTAAGAGAATAAATTACTAGAGTTTCCGTTGTGGAGCAGCGGAAACGAATCCGACTATTAACTATGAGGTTGAGGGTTCAATCCCTGGCTTCGCTCAGTGGGTTAAGGATCCGGCGTTGCCGTGAGCTGTGGTGTAGGTCACAGACTCAGCTCGGATTTCCAGTTGCTGTGGCTGTTACATAGGCCGGGAGCTGTAGCTCCAATTAGACCCCTAGCCTGGGAACTTTCACATGCTGCAGGTACAGCTCTAAAAAGGACAAAAAGAAAGAAAGAAAAAGAGAGGGAGAGAATATATTTCTGTTGTTTTAAGCCACCAAGTCTGTAAGAACTTGTGACCACAGCCCTAGGAACCTGACAGGACAGGCGATTAAGTGGGAAGCATGAGCGAAGCCACCAGGACAGTGCCTGGCACTGGGTGGGAATTCAGGAACCACGTCAGTGAAGGACGGCTGCTGCCACCTCCCTGGTCCACCAGCCAGTCCTTCAAGCTATGCAAAGAGCGACAGCCTGATGTTGCAATTACCCTCCCGACACTGAAAAGCCTCCTTCACGTACACTGTCCCTCCGGATTCTGTCCCCAGAGGGAGTTTCCAAGGCCGCCCAAACTCTTAGCTCATCCTGCATAAAAATACAATTTGGCCAAAGGCGTGTGTGTTAAACACCCGGTACAATAATTCAGCTATTTCATGGGCGACCTGCACTGACCTCTCAGAGGAGGCGCTCCTGACCTTGAAAGGCACCCAGAGCTGTGATCAAGGCCCCCTTACCTTGAATAAATGCAGCAAGAGCACCTGCCTCGGCCATGGGCCCTGCAGCTTCCAGAGGAGGAGCAGGAGGCAGGTCCCCGACGTGGGGCCTGGAGCCCTGCCCTGACTCCTGGGGAGAAGAGCCAGCTGGGCCAGCAAAAGACGGGGCGCTTAACGTCTGGCTCTCTGCACCCTTTTCATTTCTTCAGCCCTGGATCTGCTGCCCTGTTCTTGGTTTTCCTTCTCGAGGGCTGAGTCCCAATGTCGAAATGCACAATGTGCAACCAACCACTTCCTCCATTGCTGGGCTCCACGCAGACGAGGCCCCGATCCTGGTGGCCCTTCTGCCCCCGCCCGCATTCGGTTTCAGAGCCGGTGGGCGGGCTGCCGGGGTTCTGCCACCCTGACTCAAGCCTGCAAGAGATGGGGGGACCATCCCTTTCTCAGGCCAAGCAGGCCTCAGCCACAAAGGGCTCAGGGCGGAGCCTCAAAACCTCAACAGTATTTGAAAGAAAAAAACGAACGGAAAGAGGAAGCCCATTCACTTCCTGAAAGCAGCCATCTGCAGGCCTCGGAGCTGTCTTCTTTGCACCCATTCTTCTCTTTCTGCAGGGGTTCGAGGGATGGGCTCACTCAGGGCAGACTTGTGCCTGGGGCTAGCTGACAAGTCTCTAGCAGGGCAGAGAGGGGACAGCGGTGTGCTGGATGGAGCCACAGTCGGAAGGAGCCACCCCCGAGCTCCTCGGCCCAGGCACCGCGCTCCCCAGGGCTCCTAACACCACCTGCACACAGCTCCCCGCGGGGGCCTCGCATCTTGGACTTGTCCTTCGAGATCCCGCCCAGGGGCCTGAGTGCAGGCTCTCCCCACACACCTGTGAGGGCTGTGGGGTAATCACCGCGTCCCGCTCTCTGGAGCAGCCCTGGGGCCCTGGGCCTGAGCCCTCCCGGAGGAGGGAATGCAAGCCCGCAGCCATGTCCCAGAAGCCTCCACCACCCCACCTCGCAGGCCTTCAGGGGCCTTGCAGACATCTCTGCCCGCACAAGGCCGCTGTGTGACGTCACCACACACCCAGTCCGGTGACAAACTACCCAGGCTGCCTCACAGACTGAGAACCTGACGACAAGCATCCAACATGACTCTGAAACACTGTATTTACAGGGTCCATTTCAGACACACGGTGAGATGGTGGGTGCGGCTGCTGTGCCAGATACCGTCACAGCAGGAGCTCGGCTCCATCCCTTAGACACCGTGCCTTCCTGGGCCCGGCTGTCAGAGACGTCCCTACAGAACCTCCTGTGGCACCTGCTGCTTGGCCCTGCGGCGGGCCAGGCAGGGGAGCCCCTCAGAGCCACTCTTCTTGAAGCTAAGGTCAAGGTGGCCTTGACAAGCTCATTCAGGATGTTCTGGGTTATTCTGAAAGGTTGGTGTGAGTTCCCACTGCGGCTCAGCAGTAATGAACCCAACTACTATCCATGAGGACGCAGGTTTGATCCCTGGTCTAGCGCAGTGGGTTAAGGATCCTGCACTGCCACTAGCTGTGGAAAATGTCGCAGATACTGGTGCCGCTGTGGCATAGGCCAGTTGCTGCAGCTCCAATTCTACCCCTAGCCTAGGAACTTCCAATATGCTGCAGGTGCAGCCCTAAAAAGACTAAAAAAGAAAAACAAAGTCAGTTTGTAACTAGAAGGTGTATCTTACAAATAACAACATCTACAAGAAAAAGCTACAGGACAGGTGAGAAGCACAGGAAACGAGGAACAACAACCAAGTACCATCAACCCCACACTCCCTCCAGCCAGGCCAACACTCAGTCCACACCTCGGAACGAGATGGTGCAGCTGGAGTTCCCACTGTAGCGCAACAGGATCAACATCGCTGGGGAGCTGGGACGCAGGTTTGATCCCTGGCCCGGCACAGTGGATTAAGGATAAAGCATTGCTGCATCTGCAGCTTAGGTCGCAATTGCAGCTCAGATCTGATCCCTAGCCTGGGAACTCCATATGCCGCAGGGTGGCCAGAAAAGAAAGAAAAAAAAATGGTGCAGTTAATACATTAGTGCCAAGCTCAGTCTGGAAAGAGCCCACCACTCATCGAGAGAGCTCTGCTTAGGGAGTTCCCTAGTGGTCTCGTGGTTAGGATTTGGAGCTTGCACTGCTGCGGCCTGGGTTCAATCCCTGCTCTGGGAACTGAGATCCCACATCAACCCGCTGCCTGGTCAACCACGCTGCAGCCCAAAACAGAGAGAGTTCTGCTTACAGAATTTACAGTGCCACCTGGCAGGGGTCACTATACAGCTGGGCCAAAGAGGAACTAGGCTCCTATGTGCAGAGGTACAGGCAGGAGAGAAGGGGCGGGCCGGTGAACGTGGACCAGACGCCACAGATGTGGGAAAAAGGTTTATGTGAACATATTTACACATAAAATGCACACACACTTGATGACTTAGGCACAGAACCCCTGGGGAAGGATACATGAGAAGCACACGGCACCGGCGTCTCCAGGGAGAGGATCTGGGCAGCTAGGGGATGGGGGAGGAGGCAGACTTTACCATATGGCCTGCAGTGCCTTGTCATTTTTGAACCATGGAAACAAATGCCTATCGTGAAACATAACCTAAAATGTCATCCAATTTGTCAAATCAGGCTAAGTACAGGCAGGTTTTGAGCACTCCCTCCAAGTGACATTTCCGCAAGGGCGGGGGACTTGAGGGGGCCCTACTCTGGGGTGGCATCACCCCAGCACGGGAGGGATGGAGGACAGCGCTGCACCTGCTGCCAGCAATGGCCTGCATCACCCTCCACCACCAGCGCCCCTCACACTCTGCCTTCTCTTCCCTCTTCCCCAGCTGGGCACCTTCTGCTCCATCTTCCACCCTGATGACATCACCACATCACATGACACAGGGACCTTTGCGCTCCAAGTCCTGGAACCTCAGGGATGCCCTAGGGCACAAGCCAAGCCCTGTCCCTGTAACTGCTCGTGACCAAGTCCCCGTCCCCAACCACTGGCCAACGGGCTCGATTATGCTTTATGTCCGCGCTGCACCCGCTGCGTGGACAGCCCACGAGGTCATGGGAGAACACGGGGCCACCAAAGCTGCCTCCCAGCTGTTTCAACCCTGCGACTCTACATCCATGTCTAAGAACCCATATCTCTGCGGGTCTTCACACCTCAATGCTCCCTCTTGCTCACAGCCCGGTTGTCATACGAAGTTTCGAATATTCTTCCCCAGGGCAGGTTTCTATCACTTCAGAGCCATGGATTCACGGCCACTCCCACAGGCTCTGGGGGCACCCTGCCTGAGGCTGGGCACACCGGCCACCAGCATCAGGCCCGCTGTCAAGACGGGTTTGGTGAACGGCGGGGTCCACACCTGCTGCTCCAACCCCGAGTGGAGAACAGGAGGCCAATTTCAGCCCGTGAACCTGGTCAGAGCACAGGAGTGGTCATCAGAACCACCACCATCCAAGGGGCTCCTTGGACCACTGAGAGGACTAGGGAGCTGCTTTTGCCATTTAAAATAGTAACAACAATTCAACTACACTTAAAATAAAATAATGATGGTACCAGCAAAACAGGATTAAAAAGTCTGAACAAACTCCAGTGTGGGATAAATGAAGCCCCAAATCTTGAGCCAGCCCCGCCTCTCCCGAGCCCCCTTCCCGATGTGTTACCCCCAGTCCTGCCCCCACGCGTCTCTTGAACCCCCAGCTCCAGCATCGCCCCCGCCCTTGACGCACACCTCCTCTCTCCCTGAAGC
>PVHT020003144.1:1126167-1185492 GCA_004024745.2 Catagonus wagneri | reverse complement strand
GGCTGAGGGAACGAAGGAAGAAAACGCGCAGGCTGACAAGGCCGGAGGAGCAGAAGCAGCCCCAGGCTCCGGCCAGCGGGTGAGAGCGCCACGTGCTGCGGACACAGCATGTCACTGCACCGCAGGGACACATCAGGGGCAAGGGGACAAGCTGAGGGGTTTGGTTTCACCTTGAGAACCTACTGGGGGGACCACGGACTCCGGTCTCACCTCCCTCCCAAGTCAGACTGAATCCCGACCTTGCCCCTGGGAAATGGGCTATCTGCCCGGGAGAGGCTGGCTTTTCTTGCGCGTTTAACAGAGATATCCGATCACTGTTCTTTCATTCACCGCACAGACACTGATTACACACCTATTTTGTGCCAGGCACAGTAGGGTGCTCTGAGGATACAAGGAAAACTGAACTACTGTCCCGCCCTGAAAGACACATATCTTAGGACATCCCAGATCTGTTATGACCACTAGGCATGTCCCCTGAGGACAACTGTCCCTCTTGCAGACGCCACGTGGGCCACAAAGTCCCCGTAAGATGCACTAAAGCAGAAGTGCAATTCGGCAATTCCTCCAGACCCTGAAGGAGTCACTGTTAAGGACCACGCGCCAAGGAGGAGAGGGTGAGGGGACCGCCCCGGTGAGGGGCGTGGGCGGCGCAGCCGCTCCGCACTCCACACGCCAGCCTTCGGGGTGCCCGTAGCGGGTTAGTTTGCTTGGTGTTGCTCTTCCTCTCGGCTGCCCGGCGCTCACCCCCTCCCTCCCAACAACAGCTGCCTGCAAGCCACTGAAGTAACCGCACCACCCACCCTCTCGGGCCACTAGATTGGTGGGCAAGGTGGTAGAGAGACCCACGCCAGACAATCACGCTGTCCAGTTCCCCAGCCTCAAGGGTGAGCCCCTGAGAGCTCCCTGGTGGCCTAGCAGTTCAGGACCTGGAGTTGTCACTGAAGTGGTTTGGGTCACTGCTGTGGTTCAGGTGTGATCCCTGGCCTGGGAACTTATATATGTCATGTGTACAGCCAAAAAATTTTTAAAAAGGGTGAGCTCCTGGAGTTCCCGTCATGGCTCAGTGGTTAACAAATCTGACTAGGAATCATGAGGTTGCGGGTTCGATCTCTGTCCTCGCTCAGTGGGTTAAGGATCCAGAATTGCCGTGAGCTATGGTGTGGGTCGCAGAGGTGGCTCAGATCCAGCGTTGCTGTGGCTGTGGTGTAGGCTACAGCTCCTGTTAGACTCCTAGTCTAGGAACCTCCATATGCCACGGGTGAGGCCGTAGAGAAGACACACACACACACACACAAACACACACACACACAGAAGGGGGGAGCTCCTGACACGGGTCCTCCCAGTCAGTGTAACTGCCTCCCCTGGGACAGTCCAGACCTGCCCCGACGTCCTGCCCCACATGGGCCCTCATTCGCAGAGGGCACGGCTCTGCAGAGCACTACACGGTCCCGGCCACAGACCGCATTCTGCACCCTGCAGATGCCCCCTTCACCCTGTGGGCGACCCTGCACCTGTGACGTCATCCTCTAGCACGCAGATGTTCCCTGGGGTCCCGCTATGTCCCTGGCAAGGGTTACCAGGCCGGGTGCCACACAACGCATGCCTCCCTTTAAGAGTGGGAGATGCAACGTGGAAATCAGAACCACTTCCTCCTGGCCAGGGCCTCACTTTCTGCAGTCACATTTGAGGTGTCCCAAGAGTCTGTTTCCTCTGAAAAGTATGTGCAGCATCTGGTCACTGGGGCCAGATGTTCACCCCAGGCACCTGAAGAAGGGGAAGGAAGTCCCAAATAACACAGGGATAGGCACCCCCATGAGGGTGAGAGAAGGCAGTTCTATGAAGTCGGACGGTCACCTCCTTTAGGCAAAGTATTCACCCTCAAATGTGGAAAAAAAAAAATTATGTTTTCACTGAGAAAGAGCTGGACAGCAGGACAATCTGGAAGAAGAGCACCAGCCTGGAGCAGCGATGCGCGCTGGGGCAACGAGCAAAGATGCCGCGTTTGTCCACAGCCTCCCGGCGCCACCCAGACAGAGGAGGTGAGTCGGGGCCACTAGATGAGGCCTGCCTTTCTAAAGGCGGCGTGAAAACGTCTTCCAAGGCTGGGAAAACCTAGTTACAGAGGACCAAATTTTCATTATCAGCTCCTGAAACACAAAAGGAAGTTCCTGGTTTCAGAAGCAGGAATTCGGGGAGTATTTCTCTGTAAAGACTTGAACACGGGAGTTCCTGTTGTGGCGCAGTGCAAACGAATCCGACTAGGAACCACGAGATGCCGGGTTCAATCCCTGACCTCACTCAGTGGGTTAAGGATCCAGCACTGCCGAGAGCTGTGGTGTAGCAGATGCAGCTCAGATCCTGAGTTTTGGGGCTGTGGTGTAGGCCGGCTGCTGTAGCTCCAGTTTGACCCCTGGCCTGGGAATTGCCATATGCCATGGGTGTGGCACTTAAAAAAAAAAAAAAAAAGACTTGAACACAGGCACAGCCAGCTCCCAAGCGCCAGGGAGTCCAGTCGGCCAGAAAGCAGCACGTGGTCCCTCTAGCAGCTCAACTCCCGGGGACTACTGCCTCCTTGGGAGTGTGTGGGTGTGTACACAAAGGGCGCAGTGCACAACTGTAAGTGCAGGCAGGGCTGGTGTGTGAGCACAGGAGAGGCACACACGCCTGGGGCGGTGGGCCTGGCCGGCTTTACCCGGCTATGCAGCAGACAGGTGCTTACGTCCAGCGGCTGGCGGTACGAGGAGGCCCCGGGCTCCTCCCCAGGCACTGCTGGCACTTTGATCCCTCTAGAACACCAAGGCCTCAAAAAGCAGAAGAGGCAATTTCGCTGACACCTAGAGTCAACTGGTCATCAGATCCCCTTCAGCGGGCAGAGCACGCGGGCCCTGGGGATCACCCTCCTGAAAGGAAAAGCGGGGTGAGCAGGGAGAGAGGCAGGCAAGATTCAAACAGACCCAGGCACCTCTCAAATCAGCCAGCAAGGCCGGCCCTCCCCCTAAGCCCAGTGGAGGGGCCCTGTCTGGGGTGGGCTCAGGGCCAGGACGGACCAGCCAGGCGGGGAGGCTCTGGTGGGAGAGGCTGGCCGCCCCTCCCGGGCCCCTTCCCGCGCCAGGCATCTGGCCCGCAGGCCCTCGCCTGGATCTCGCATTCTGCTGAAATCCCCCGCCCAGACAGCCTTTGCCTTCTGGATGCACCCACGGGTCCGGCCACTGCAGGGACACTCCTGGGGGCCAGCAACCCGGTCTGAGAGCCTCAGCACTGGCCCTGAGAACCCAGATCCACTGCCACCGTTTCCATCCTCTAAAGGAGGAAATTCAGGCACAAGGGGATAAGTGACCTCTTTCAGGCTTGAGTAAGAAGGCCCGTGTGGAAGTGAGAAAGGTCGCAGGCCCTCGAGTTTTTAGTTAGCTGACACCCGGCTTCCCCACAGGAAGTTCCCCACAGAAATTTCCCCAACAATCTGCCAACACTTTCCCAACAAGCACAAAGCTTCTTCTTCCAAAAAAGATAACAACCTGCAGGCAAGACACAGCCCGCGGCCTCCAGGGTCCATTCTTCCCTTCCTCCTTAGCAGCAGGCTTGGCCCGGCTGGAGCTGCTGGGAGGCTGCCCGCCTCCCTCGCGGGTGTGGCCAACAAGATACAAGGACAGAGCCTGCGGAGTTGTTCTTGGAAGCCCGCCTTCCTGCAGCCTGGCCATGAGCTGGCTGTGCCTCCAGCCAGCATCAGGGATACGAGGCCTGGGCTCAGGGATGGGAGGGACCACCTCCAGACCTCAGCCCACGAAAGAGAGATGAACGCCTGCCCTGACTGAGCCTCGGTTCCTTCAGAGCTGTTCTGTTACACAGCCGGACGGTCCCCTAACAATCTGACCATTTCCCACTTATATCCGAGGGTTGAGAATGTCCCCATCCTAGAGTGCTGAGGGCTGGGGATAAGGAAGATACCGCTTGAGATTTAAGTTCATTAACAGTCCCACTTTCTCAGGATGAGACCTTCAAACAAAGCATTCTCAAACTGACCCTGGGCTCCAGGCGTGGGTCAGAACATTCTCACAAGACCTTACAAGCATAAGAAGATTCATTTCACTGTAGAGTTATTTCAAAGAGCCGTTTCTCCCAAGTACAATCAGCATTTACAATCCCGAAAAGTTAACCAACCCTATTTCCAGGCCTGCGTGAGTAGCAAGCTCAAAAACATACCTGAATATACCGATTCCTATCTACTGCCCCAAACACTTAATAGCTTGGCTTGCGTGTTCGGTACAGACAAATCTAGGTTAGGAGGTAAAAATAGCCCATTTTTATTCATTACAGTTAGCCCATTAGGTTCGCGGTCTCAGCCACGGGCTGCTGGCTGCCATGACCAACCAACACTGGCACAAGCCTTAACAGTCTATGAAACAGCCAGCCTGTGGGTCTGTGGCACTGGTCAGATTCTGTCACACCCAGTTTCAAGGAATGACAGGGCGATTACTGCCCTGGAGTATGACCATATCTCATCTAATCCTGCTTGAAAACGAGTCCTATCTGCTACAGCTTCGAACCCTCCTGGCCAAAGAAGGGGCTGAAGCTGTGCCAGCTGCTGTGATAAGGACAAACTGCACACTGACAGCGTGGCCTGGTGCCCCAAGAGAATCGGGGCTGAAGCGCACCCAGGGTCACGGCCCAGTAGGCAAGGCCCCAGTGCAAAAGGCTTGGGTCACCCCAGCTTTGAAACTGATGGATCTGCTTAACAACCAAGATGGGGTACTACTGTCACAGAAGCACCCTTTCTCCTTGAGCCAGTGAACCAGCCCTTCAAAAGGCTCCTCACTGCTTCCCAAGCCACCAGCTGGCTTTCCTTCTTTTCTTTTGCTTTTTAGGGCGCACCTGCAGCATGTGGAGGTCCCCAGGATAGGGGTCAAATCAGAGCTGCAGCTGCTGGCCTACACCACAGTCACAGCAACACAGGATCCAAGCTGCATCTGCGACCTACACCACAGGTTAGGGCACGCTGGATCCTTAACCCACTGAGCAAGGCCATGGATGGAACCTGCATCCTCATGGATCTTAGTCAGGTTTGTTAACCTCTGAGCCACGAAGGGAACTCCTCTTCCGTCTTTATCCAACTAGGTGAATACCAAGCTTGGTAAAGATACTCGTCTAATTAAAGAATGATTAAATATTTTGGAGTTCCCGTCGTGGCTCAGTGGTTAACGAATCCGACTAGGAGCCATGAGGTTGCGGGTTCGATCCCTGGCCTTGCTCAGTGGGTTAAGGATCCAGCGTTGCTGTGAGTTAATGTGGCTCAGATCCCACGTTGCTGTGGCTGTGGCGTAGGCCAGGCCGGTGGCTACAGCTCCGATTAGACCCCTAGTCTGGGAACCTCCATATGCTGCGAGTGCAGCCCTAGAAAAGAAAAAAAAAAGAAAAAAAAGAAAAAAAAGGGAATGATTAAATATTCTTAAATATTTAATGCAGGGATTCCCGTTGTGGCTCAGTGGTTAACAAACCCCACTAGTATCCACGTGGATGCAGGCTGGATCCCTACAGGGATCCAGTGGGGACCTACACTGCAGCTTGTGGCAACGCCAGATTCTTAACCCGCTGAGCGAGGCCAGGGATCAAACCTGCATCCTCACAGAGGTAACATTAGGTCCTTAACCTGCTGAGCCACAATGGGAACGCCTTAACTGATAACTTTAAATCCATGTACCCTTTATGTAAACGGTCAGGAATGGCTAATAGGAAATGAAATAGGTCAAAAACAGAGTAAAAGGAGGTCAGCGAGGGATAGGTGGAGAAGTCAGGGAAGGAGGTCAGGCTGCCGGAAACAGAGAATCCAGAACTGAACCAGATGACAACTGTGGGTAATTTATCAGGGGAAAAGATCTGAGACTAGAGCAATCTCCGTCAGGCCATGCAGAATGAAACAGGCTTGGGCTTCAACATACAGTGTACTGTACTGAGCCGACTTTCTGGAAAGAGCCTCGGGGCAGGGGTGCAGGGACGGGGCGCAGCAGGGAGGAGAGGGGAAGACACCCGACGCCCTACTCGGACCAAGAGACGTCCCGCCTGCACGACGTACGGGCAGCGTCCATCTCCGCGGACTCCCCCGTGCCCTCCAGCGTCCGCCCCGTTCTAGACAGCTGCCCCGCATCACTGCGGGGGGGAAAGAGCACAGAGGCAGGCGGAGGTGGACTTCCAAGGCCAAGAAGCACTTCCCTAAACAGACCCCGTAGGCATGTGTCAGAGCCCAATGGCAACCACATCAAGCGCGCACAGGAGTTTCCTTCATGGCTCAGCAGTTAATGAAGCCGACTAATGAACCCACGAGGTTGTGGGTTCGACCCCTGGCCTCACTCAGTGGGTTAAGGATCCGGCGTTGCTGTGAGCTGTGGTGCAGGTAGCAGACGCGGCTCGGATCCCATGTTGCTGTGGCTGTGATGTAGGCTGGCAGCTGTAACTTTATTTGACGCCTAGCCTGGGAACCTCCATATGCCGCGGGTGTGGCCCCAAAAAGACAAAAAAAAAAAAAAATCAAACACACACAATACTTCACCCCTAAGGCTCCACCACACTTCACTGCTGGGTAGCTGGGGGCCAAGAGGGACGAACACAGGGGCTGACCTTCCCTGGACCAACACGGAAGGAGGAGGTAAAACTCAGGCCTACCTTCCCAAGTCACCAGGCACCAGCAAATCCCAGAGGCGCCCTCCTCCTCCTCACGTGAAGCAGGCACAGTTGACCAGCAAGGCGCCCCCCCAAGGCCAACCACCCCCCCCCAGCTCTCCTCCGAGCCAGGGGCGTAACAGGTTTGGAAGGCTCTGGGGCATCTTGATGCTTCTTGGCACACGGCCCCCTCCTAACGAGGCTCCATCAATCACACCACTTTGTCAGCCATTAGATTATGGCCCAGTTACACCGTGGGATCACCTTGCTGACCATTTGTTTATGCAGAACACAGTCGACGCAATAAATAAGAAGTGTGAGGATACTTGACATCCCCCAGCTCACAATCACGTTTCTGCATGCTTTTAAAAAATAAAAAAGTGTCAGTAAAAGACAACTGGGTCAGCGGCCACCTGACTAAAAATCTAGGCGCCCAAGCCCCTCCCATTTCCCTCTTTCCCTTCTGCCCACATCCTTCTCCTCTGACCTTTGCTGGAGGTCCCCTGCCTCTCAAAACCTCCTTCCTCTGCAAGCCTTCACCTCAGAGGTGCCCTGGGCAGGACTCAGAGAAGGCGGGCACTCCATTCTTGGAATACTTTTTTTTTTTTGTCTTTTTGCCTTTTCTAGGGCCACACCCGCAGCCTATGGAGACTCCCAGGCTAGGGGTCTAACAGGAGCTGTAGCCGCCAGCCTACACCACTGCCACAGCAATGCCAGATCCAAGCCACGTCTGTGACCTACACCACAGCTCACGGCAACGCCGGAACCTTAACCCACTGAGCAAGGCCAGGGATCGAACCCGCAACCTCATGGTTCCTGGTCGGATTCGTTAACCACTGAGCCACGACGGGAACTCCTCGGAATACATTTTTTTAGATTAGGGGCACTGTGGGAAAAAGTGAGCAAGTATGTGAAGCTGAGAGGGGAGACACGGGGCCTCCTGTAAGACGCTGACTTCCCGCCAACCCCGATCCAGAGCACAGGCGCTCAGATCTCCTGCTTGTGCTGTTCAACCCCGCAGCCCCAGCCGGGAACCTCCCATTTCACCAATGAGAAAGCTGACCGGGGTTCCTGTCCAGTACTTTTCTTCCCACAGTCCAACTTGCCCCCCTCAAAAAACAGACACAAACACTTGAAGACATTACTGCATGTGCTCTGAGATGCAAACCACACTAACCCCCGAATTAAATCACACAGTCCCACAGGCAACCAAGGCGATGGAGGAGTCGTCCTGTTGTTGTTGGGCCACGGAGGAAAGCAAGGGGGGCCCAGAGGCTACAACAGGGCCAGCCTCAAAACAAGGCAGATCCAGGGACCTAGCCACACCTACCTCCATCTGCCTCCCTCCCCAACACACCCCTCCCCACCCCCGCACCCCCACCCCCGCAGGGAGCCACGTGCTACAGAAGGACCTGCTATAGAAGGATAGCTCTGGCCTCCAGAGGCAAACTTTAAATCTCTGACAACTTGACACACTGCCCGCACCTGCCTCCCCATCTCTCTGAGCAGCGTGCTGAGGATCCCAGTGCCATCGGGAGGATCTGGCCCAGCTGGGCAAACACCACAAACAACACACCAGGGCGAGACCGGAAGTTCAGAGCTCTGCCCTCTTCTCCTGGTGGGCCCAGCCCCCACTCCCTGGCCCACATCCAGAAAAAGCCCCCGCCGCCCCGGTTTGCCTAGGGCCAGCCACAGCGCCCCCAGGCCAGAGCCCGGGGGTGAAAACTTCCAGGAGGGCCCCTTCCCCTGTGCCTGACCCTTGGATCTGACACATTTTTACAAAAACCCACAGTGAAAAACAATCGCTTTGGGACAGTCCCCAAGACACACCACATACAAATAACTATGTGTTTTACCAACAAATGCTCACCCTCCCTGTGGAAATGTACTTGGATATTTCCTATATTACTTCAAAAAATGTCTGGATGCTGGTTATAACCTCACACTGAACCACAGTCATCTGAAGTCACGGTTCTGGACCCTCCCCGCCCCGGCCTGTGTCCTGCTCAGCTGCTCCTCCTTCCTCAGCAATCAGCGCCCACGCGGTGGCCAGGAGTGTGAGGCGGTTCCCACACGTCGTTTTTAAGTATTGAGATGAACCTTAAGCCTTGTAAAGTCGAGAAAATCTGGAAATACCTCAGCTCGCTAGTTCCAGGAGAAATCTGGACCGGTGGGCTATTGTGATCTCACAAACTGCCTCGGGGAGGCAGCTCTTACTTCACCCAAACATGAAGCGGGAGCTGGGCCTTCGAGAGAAGGGACAATAAAGCAGGTCACCGAGGCAGCGCCAGAGAGGGCGACCCACTGCCGCTAAAAGTAGGCCCTGAGGCCACTGTCCCCTACGGCCAGTTCCCTAAACATCTCCCAGCCCTGACTGACCACACTGCTTCCTAGTCTTCCCACTTGAGTGAGAAGCAGCAGGGCGTGCAAACCCTACACGTGTGAACCCGCAGAACGGCCTTGGCCTCCGGAAGTGAGTCAGCAGGGCCTTGGCTCCGCCCAAAACTCCCCCCCACCAACCGGGCCAGAGAGAAGCTGGGGCCAGGGTGTCACCAGCACACTTCCCTCAGCGCCCAGCCCTGCAGGGAGGATGCAGGCCACGCTCGGGAGCTGGGACACCGAGCTGGACCAATTCACCAGGGCACAGGGCGGGGGTCACACAGAGCACAGTGCCCTTGGCCTTCTTAAACACTCAGCAGCCCTGTGGGCTGACCACGACCTCGGCTCTCCCTTCGGCCTATCCTCGGACCACCCTCTCCCATCTCCAGCTTGGGGGCAGGGGTGGTGTTTGGGGGCGGCCTTGACGAGCCAGAGCTCTTCTCCAGCCTGATCTGACAGCAGAATCACCTGCAAGGCTTGTTGAAAAAACCACTGCTGGGCCCCATCCCAGAGTCTGTGATTCAGCTGGTTGGGGTGGGGCCCGAGACTACACTTCTGCCACGTCTCAGGTGATACCGATGCCTCTGGCCTGGGGACCAGGCTGGGAGAAGCGTTTCGGCGTCAGCCGCCCCCAGCCCTCTCCAGCCTCAGCTCCGCCTCAGTGCTCCCACTTCCACAGAATAGCCTGACACTGGCTGGCATGTCTCCTTCACGCAGGCCCACTCAGGCGAAGGACCGTCTCATAGCCACGAGCAGGCTGACCCTTGGATGCAGGATCTAGGTCCCTGATGAAACTGCAAAACTGCTGCCAGAGCAGGACTCCAGTTCAGAGAGACAATAAACGTCCTCACCATTTACATGGCAGCCAGAAGCACCCCAACGGACACACCCCATAATCCATAACCCCAGGGAGACTCTGGAACTGAGTGCCCTCATCTCCTGCAGGCCCTGTTCTCCACAAACACCCACCGGCCTAAGTCTATTTCCTCCCCACTCCCCGAAGCTGCACACTTAGGCCATCCTTCTTGAGGATTCTGACTAATGGGTTAGAGAAGAGACCGCCTGAAATGCAAGAAACGCAGGACAGGGACGGAAAGGAGTCCCACGTTCTAGAGTGAGTTAATTTTATCAGACAGCTACTGGAACAGCAGCCGTACAAGGGCAATGATGGTGGCCTGGGGGCAGAGAGCAGGAAGGGGGGTGGGCTCAGGAGGCCTCGGGATCCTGCCTGTAAGTGTAAGCGGAGGGGTGCTGCAGGGACGCGAGCTCAGATGGGAGCTGAAGGCTTGGTCCCTCCAGTAGCCCCCTCCCTTCCTCCTGGAGGCCGAAGGACACCCCTCTCTCTTCCTGACCCCACTGCAGAAAATGGACACTCCTCTTTATCCCCAGGACACGGCCCTCCCCCACCGGGTACTTGAGACCTTCACCAGGTGACCCCACTGAACAGACGCCACGTGGAAAGGCGCACAGGGTCTCGGCCGCCCCAGGTTAGGCACTGACTGGCAGGCAGGTGACAGGGCACCAGGCAGGTCCAGAGAGCAAGCAGACAAGCACCCAGCACCCAGGGGTCCTAGGCTCCCACTTCCCAGCCAGGTTATGACAGAGACAGACACACCCCATGATCCATAACCCCAGGGAGACTCTTGAACCAGAACGGACAGTTGAGAGATTAAACCTGATGCGAAAAGGCTGCTCCAACTCCAGGTTCCAGGTGGGGGGCCGCTGATGCTCCCCATAGAAGTCCATCCCAAAGGGTCAGGTGCCTGTTCCAAACTCTTGACGTGCATTAACTCAAGCCCCAACAAGCCCTGAGGTTGCTACTACCCTCAGCCCAGTTTGGCAGATGAGAAAACGGGGCACAGAAAGATTAAGCTACTTGCCCGAGGTCACACAGCTAACTGGAGGCTCTCGGGGAGTTTGGCGCCAGGGTCCACAATAGTTCCAGGAATAAAACTGACGGTGTTGAGAGATGTATATGCTCTCCAAACGTGACTGAGTTTAAAAAAAGGAAAAAAAAGTCCCTTACTGATACATCAAGATACTAAAAATAGAAATTGTTGATACTGGGGACTCCAGGTGATTCATTTTCATCCCCACACTGAGACATAAAGCAAAGCATCCATTTCAAAATCCTGGGAAGGAAGCTACATAACTTGATGGAAATGGTGCTGGCTGCAGGCAGACCCGGGTCTGAACCCAGTTCAACCACTTATAACCACCCTCAGGTGGGTGTCTTGGCCACACCTCACCTCAGCTTCATCCTCAACCCCATGTACCTTCTCCCAGGACGCATGCGGACACTCGGCCCAGGGCCTGGTATGTAGGGGTGCTCAGAAAATGTCCATTCCCTTCTCCTTTAGGATGAAAAATGCATCCTCAAAGGAGACGTCGAAGGCTGCCAAGAATAAAGCCCCAAATTATACTAGCTTCCACAACCCGAGAAGATAAACCACCTAACATGAAAAAATGGGCAAAGGATATGAATGGGTAATTCACGGAAGCCAAAATATAAACTAGCAAGAAAAGGTTTGCAATATTTTTGCTAAGTTAGGAAATGTAATTAAAACAGCCATGTCTTCTTTATCCATTAATTTGCAAGAACGAACAAGAGTCATACTCTTCAGTACAGTGCTGGCTGAGTTAAAGGCAAAAAGGCAATTTCATATGCTGAGGGAAAGAGCACAGCATGATGATGCCTCTTGGAAGTGGGGAGCAATCTGGCAAAGCTAGCCATTAATACTACACTTTAACCCAGAAATTCAGCCTCTGGGGATCTAGAAGACGGAGATATCTGTATTGACAATGATGTGTTTCACAGATTTCCCACTATTTTTAGAGCAGAAAATTGGAAACAACCAGCAATAAAGGACAGTCAAGTAATTTATGGTACACCCACAGACCCAACTTTTCATGTCAGGACGAAGAGATCTCCAGAACATAGCATTAAATTCAAAAAGCAAATCAGAGAAAATTTGATATAATGTGTCTCCAATTATGTTCACATTAAGAACATTTGTCCACTGAAGAGGCCGAGAAGCAGCAAGGAGCACACAGACCCAAGTTTGGTTTTTCAGTTTTTTGGGTCTTTTGTTTGTTTGTTTTGCTTTTTAGGGCCACATCTGCAGCATATGGAGTTCCCAGGCTAGGGGTCGAATCGGAGCTGCAGATGCCGGTCCACATGGCAACATCAGATCCCTAACCCACGAGTGTGGCCAGGGATCAAACCCGAGTCCTCACCAATACTAGCTGGGTTCCTTACCACTGAGCCACAACAGGAACTCCCAGAACTGGGTTTTAATTTTTTTTAAGTCTTTTTTTTTCTTTTTTTAGGGCCGCAACCATGGCATATGGAGACTGCCAAGCTAGGGTTCAAATCAGAACTGTAGCTGCTGGCCTATACCACAGCAACTTGGGACCCAAGCCACATCTGCGACCTATACCACAACTCATAACAAGGCCAGATCCTTAACCCAATGAGCGAGGCCAGGGATCGAACCTGCATCCTCTTGGATACAGTCAGATTCATTTACCCTGAGCCACGAAGGCAACTCCCCAGATCTGGGTTTTTAAATGCCATGCTCCACTGTCTATGGAGAAATGGCTGCAAATACAAGCTGAGTCTTGAAGGTTTTGCCTCAGAAAGTAAAGAAATTCACGGAGAATGATGAGGACATGTCAAAAGGACCTAAGAGCCAGCTGGAAGGGGCTCCTGAAGGCCAAGTCTAGGACGACTGAAGCAACAAAGTGGATACTGAGAGTACCAAACCATCATCTATTGCATAAAGCAAGAATTCATGAGTGCAAAGATGAAATGAGGGAGAAAGTAAAGTTCTCTTTTTTAGTACAATTCCAACAATTAAGTGTAGAAAGAAACAAAGAATTAGAAAATCACCATCTGTCAACTAGCATAACTGATCTGGGGAAGAATCATCAATGGATTCGGAAACCAGTGGGTGAAAAGTATGAGGAGTAGCAGTATATTTACACGGTCTCAAGGGATCCTACTATGAGCTACATGTTAGTGACAAAGGGGAAAAAAAAAAAAAATGGTAACTTTCCTGGAGGGAGTCTGGCAGTGTGATACCACCTTAATCATGTGATCAAAGTTAGGACAGTTAATGGACTAATCAGCAGTCTGTGCCCACCTGTGGGACAGGCTGGGACAGCTGCCCTATCACCCTGTGCTGGGCCTGCCAAAAGTGCACAGTGTGAATCTGAGCAGGAGGAAACCGCAGGCAGCCCCAAGGGGAGGGACATTATCCAAAACACAGACAGTTGTCTTCAAAAATGTCAATGCCAAAGTCAGGAGGACACAAAGGCTGACCCTGAAGAATTGTTCCAGAATAAAGAAGAGTAAAGAGAAAGGATGATTCTAATGCAACACATCATCTTGGATTTCCTTTTGCTCTGAAGGGGCTAGAGGTGAGATGTGAAAAAGACCTGCAAACTATAGCGTTAATCAACATTTAATTTTCCTGATTTTTAATAATCGTACTGTTGTTGTGTAAGAAAATGTCCTTATTTTCATGGAATACACAATAAAGTATTCAGAGGTCAAAGTCTATCAAGTCTGCAACCCACCGTGAAACTTCTGAGAGAAAAGTCATCACACACACAAATAGGAGACGGATAATGCAAAAGCAACAAATGCCAACACGTGGGTAAAGGCTGTCTGGGAACTCTTTGGATTATTCTTGCAACTTTCCAGGGAATCTGAAATAATACCAAAAAATATTTTAAGACAGCGAGGTGTGCATATCCATAGAAACAGAGGCAAACACCTAGAGATTAAGTTCATTAGCATTCATGAGGACACAGGTTCGATCCCTGGCCTTGCTCAGTGTGTTAAATGATCCAGTGTTGCCCATGAACTGTGGTGTAGGTCACAGATGAGGCTCAAATCCCAAGATGCTGTGGCTATGGTGTAGGCCAGCAACTGCACCTCTGATTCGACCCCCCACCTGGGAACTTCCATATGCCTCAGATGCGGACCTAAAAAGATTAAAAAAATAAATAATAACTAATGGTGGGAGTTTCCCAGTAGCCTAGCAGTTAAGGATCTGGCATTGTCACTGCTGTGGCTCAGGTCACTGCTGTGGTGCAGATTCAGTCCCTGGCCCAGGAACTTCTGCATCCCAGAGGTGCAGTAAAACAAAAAATTAATGGCATTCAGTTTAACATCAATACACGAAAATGTCCAGTTTCCAAAAGCAATGAGATATAATGTCTACTCCTGACTTTGACTTTAGCTGGGAGACAGGACTTGTCCCTGAGCAGATAAACGCACTGAAACATCATAAGCATTATGAAAAATAGATAAGCAGCTTGTAGAATTAGCACAATTCTACCACTGAGCTCAGTAGAAACACAGCCTCTCCTCCTTCTTTGAATTTTTCCAGCATTCATTCCTTTAAGCCCTATCCTCAGGGCAAACCCTCCCTGTAGCTGTAACTCTGGCTTGTTACTACAGAGGCTTGCTGACAAGACGCCACAGAACAAGGCCTTGTGGGTTCCATTCAAACGCCACACCACCCCTGGGACAGCTTCACGGTCTTTTGACGCCAACCCTCCAACAGACCAACCACACTGACTGTCCCACGTGGCATCATTATTTCAACTTCCTTCAAAGACACCAGTGAACTGAATCTTCCAGGAGTAAACATTTCAGCAAAGAAACCCCAAAACAAAGGCCCTAGCCTAGATCCAAAGACAGAAATTCCTGTTAGCCTTTTTTCCCAAAGACCAATGAGGTTTCATTGAAAGACAACCTAGAGCAATTCTACGCTACCAACGCCAACAGCATCTAGATTCCAAAACAAACTCAGGAAAGCTGGTTCCATTCTCACCTGCCAGAGATGAGAAAATTGAGAGCCAGAGTTAGCAACCGGCAGATTCAGAATTCGCATCCAAGGCAGCCTGTTCAGCCTCCAACCCCACGGCCTGCCCACAGTCCACACAACCCACTGAACAGAGATGAATCAGGCAGAATTTCGCTGCAATATTCAAGGCCCTCCCCACCCCCTACTCCTTTGGTTTAGATGCCCTAAGGGGCAGGTGGCAAATCCAATTCGCCTCTAATTCACCTTCCCAGCCCAAAACACTATCAGTGGCAAAACCAAAGACAAGAAGACGCGCTTTACAACTGCCCATACTTTTTTCTCACCCAGAGGACTATTTTCATGAACTGTCATTATGGATAAACTCGGAACAGGAGGAACATATCATTATGTAATGTCAGAGGGCAGGCGACAAGCGGAGGGAGAGCAGAACCCATCACCACTCCCTTCGCCCACAAAGACGTAAATTAACCGTTGACGTTTCTAGTGTTTCAATCTTCTCTGGCCTGCACATTCATGACTAGCTTTGCAAGAGAGGGTCTCAGAGCCCTGAGGTTTCTCAGGCCTCAATTTCTTAACTAGCAAAGCCATAAAGAAACAAAATATCAAGAGCAAAGATGGCAGAAATGTTGTCAGGGGCTGCGGGCCGGCAGAAAAGGGAAGAGTTGGGAAGGATGGGGGCCAGATTTTCTACACCCAGGTGCATGTTTATTTTTACCGGGTTCTGTTTACACCCGAAACACCGCGAGGCCTTCAGCATCTGGAGTCACTAGATCCAGTCCTGGAGGCGCACCAAGCCCGGCGCCGCGTCCCGCATCCCGGCTCCCCGCCGCCCGCTCCAGCACCGCATTCCCCTCAGCCTGAGGCTGCGCGGGGCGTCATCCAGCTAGGGGTCGCCAGGGTCGGGCTGCTCCCCGAGACGCCACCACCAGGGAACCGCTAGGCTGCACGATTTCCATGACAACCGCGGCGCTGTCCTCGTCCCGCGCTCCGGGTGTCGGGATGCGCGCTGCGCCCCGCTCCGCCTAAGAAGCATCCCGGTCGCCCGCGGCTCGAAGCCGCCGCGTCGGCCCTCCTCCCCCGCGCCCGGCCCGGCCCACCTACCTGGAGCGTCTATGCCCGCGGCGCCCGCGCCCTGCCGCCCCGCCGTCCTCGGTCCCGCCGGGCCGCACGCTCGAGCCCTTCGGCAGCAGCGCCGTCGCTCGGTTGCCAAGTCGTGGACGGCGGCCTGGCTGCAGATGCTGGTCCTCCTACCCCGGCCCGCGGCGCCCACCCTAGCCGCGAACCCGCCGCCTGCGCTGCAGCCCCAGACCCGCTACCGCCGCCGCCGCCGCCGCCGCCGTTCTGGAAGCCACACCAGCCCCGCCCCGGCCCCGCCCCCTCACCGCGCATGCGCATTCCGTGAGCGCGGCCCACCCCCCGCACCCAAATCCCGGCCGCCCCCACCCAGCCGGTCCACCTCCACGGCGGCTCGCGCTGACTTCTCCCGTCTTCTTCCAACACCCACTTTCAGCTGTGACCGAATCGCCTGCAAGGAGTTCTTGAACTTCTGCACTTAATTAGATCGTGGCATTTTCGCCATCACATATACTGAGGCTTCTGAGGCCCGGATGCATCCCCGAGGAAGAAGGCTGCTGGGAAGAGCGGCGAACCGGGAACCGCGCCGGCCCTTTGCACCCGTGTGAGCGCGATTCCCATGGGGCGGACATACATACTCCCTTGGCGATGTTTAGGGAACTGAACATTCAACCCAGAAACAAGCAACAATTAAAATCGTAAAGGCACAGATAAACAAAAAAGAGAGAGAAACTGCTACCTTTTCAGGCTGTCCTGGAATACTGTATAAAATCTACACTGAAAGACTCTCAAATATCAGCTCCTTACACTTCTCTTTGAAAGTTCTATTTTTCCATAGAGGGGGGAGAAACAGAATAGTCAGAAGTTTTGGAAGAAAAACTTCACTTTAATATGAAGGTTTAATAAACCTTATTTAATATTTGTGCTTGAGCAAGGGTAAATACTAGACTGAATATAACATTTATTTTATCTTCAAGTCTTTAAACTTTATCAGAAAAAAAGTTCTCGAAAATTTTTAAATGAAAACGATTTTAATTCAATAAATCAGAACATTTCTCAGTCAGAGCTTACATCCTTCAGGTATAAAAACAAGCATTTATAATTTAAGAAGAAAAGGCACTCACTAGTTAGAATTGAAACAAAAATTTTCTAATATCATATAGAATTAAATTTGAGCTTTCCCACGTCATCAAAAACCAAAGGTGGACAACAGTCTGCAATAAGAAGTAAATATAACTATTTGTAAATTTTCTTTTTTTATTTTATTCCTCCTCTGAAAAGTAATTTACTAGTGGAACCATTTCGATTTTTTTTTTCCTCAGATAAATGGAAAGAAATTTTAACAGAACTTTAACCCCAGTAGAAAATTAAAGACAAGAAAATCAAACTGTGGAAATGCCAAAATATTTTTATAGTTTATTTTCTAAAATTAGGGTGACCAACATACCTGGTTCAGCTGGGGCAAGCCCAGTTTACATCTTTTACTCAGCAAAATTATTAGCAGGGTCCCCTTTCAGTCTCAAAAGTATTCTCAGAAGTGTTCAGACAATACATTTTATGGCCATGCTAACTTTAATCAAGCCAGGAGAGAGTTTTTAAATTTAAATTCACAGACATTTAAAATAGACATCAGTCTAAGTTCAAGGATTCGTTTAGCATAATAACAAGCACCGAATGAGGATCAGGCTTCCGATAACATTTGCACTTAACCGCTGTGTAATTCAGGATAATCTTACAAAGATTAATCATATTTTCAGTGTGACAAGGAATGGGCCCCAACTTCACTGCAAAGTGAACACTATCATGAGAAAAAGGAGCGAAGTTTATCAGTAAATACAGTGCTATACATTCCCTAGGCATCACAACATGATAGAAGAAAGCATCCTAGAAGTGTGCCTGTGGGAAAATATATGCATCATTTAGCTACTCTCAACATGTGGTCCCCAAACAGCAGCACTAATGTCCACTCAGAACTTGGCTAGAAATGCAAATTCCCTGGCCCCAGACCAGATGTTCTGAATCAGAAACTCAAAGTGAGGCCAAGCAATTTGTATTTTAACAAGCCCTCCAGGGATTCTGATAAACCTGTGGAACTAGATAACCTATATACAATAAGTAAGCTGATTGAGATAATCTAAATATATGCTAATTAAGAGCTGAGCAGTGCTATTTTGGGGACTAGAACCAACCAACATGAGAATTTCTTTGGGGAGCCATTAAATATGATATATTTATGTTTATATGTGTTTTCATTAGAGAATATATGGAGTCTTGAAAACCAATAGCCCTGCTGCCATAGCAGCTGTAAAAACCATAGCCTCACAGACACTGGAAGGGCAAAAAAAGGATTTGGAGTACCTCATAAAGCCCTATCCCCAGAGAGTTGTCACTATTTGACTGGTCTAGCAGCTTACTAGAAAAACTCCATTCTCAGGGCTTGTCTTTGACCTGACTCAGTGCTTATTTGGTGCACATGGCCCTATCTACAGGGCATTTCCTGAAAGCAATCAGTAGTAATTACCAGTAGTGCAGGTGCCTAAGGTGGTGATACCAGGTGGAGCTAGCAAGAAGTGAAGCAATTAACTTGAAAGAATGAGGAAGATGTACATGGGGGAGCTTTGGAAAGATCTCATACATTTCTGGGACTCTAAAGGGATACACACATGTACAACTGCACATATGTACAGGAAAGACTTAAGAAGGCCATACTCTCTCACTTCTGACTGACCTTGAGGCTTTAAGCAAACAAGAAATGAAAGCTAAGGCAGAGTTATAAATTGTCTGCCTGAGTAATGGAGACATGCCTGAAGACACATACAGAGACCCTCCATAAAGGTCCCAGCATTTTGAGAATATTTCTGTAGAATAATTAGCAAATTTACACAAAGAATATCAATAAAAAGATATTAAGCTAACCAAGCAAGGACTTCAGTAGCTACAATGACAAAGAATACAGACTATATAGAATTATCCCACGAGAGTCACTAAACAAACAAAAAGCAACAACAAACCCTAGGATAAAGGGAAATATGATTTCCAGAATTGACATTATATAATTTAAAATGTCCAGTTTTAAACAAAAAGTTATGAGACACACACAAAAAGAGGAAAGGACACAGGTTAAAAGGTAGTCAGGAGAATGTCCATGAGAAAACACAAATGTTGGACTTAATTAGACAAAGACTTTAAACCAGTTATTATAAACATGTTCAAAGAACTAAAGGAAACCATATCTCAAAAGTTAAAGGAAAGTATGAGATTAGCAAAAAGAGAATATCAGGAGTTCCCCTCGTGGCTCAGCAGAAACAAATCGGATTAATATTCATGAAGATGCAGGTTCAATCCTTGGCCTTGCTCGGTGGGTTAAGGATCTGGCATTGCCGTGAGCTGTGGTGTAGGTCACAGACATGGCTCAGATCTGGCATTGCTGTGGCTGTGGCATAGGCCAGTGCCTACAGCTCTGATGCAACTCCTAGCCTGGGAACCTCCATATGCCAAAGGTGCAGTCCTAAAAAGACCAAAAAAAAAAAGAGAGAGAGAGAATATCAAAAAGAGATAGGAATTATAAAAAAGAACCAAAGAGAAATTCTTTTTTAAAAGGTATAATAACTGAAATGAAATATTTGTTAGAGGAGTACACAGCAGGACTGGGCTGGCAGAAGGAAGAATTACATTTGAAAATAGATCAATTGATATTGCCTAGTCTGAGGAATGTAATTAGAAAACATGAACAAAAACTTCTGAGATTTGTGGGGCACCATCTACAATGCCAACATAATGGGAATCCCAGAAGAAGAGGAGAGAGAAAAGAACAGAAAGAATATTTGAAGAAATAATGGCTAAAACCTTCCCAATTTGATGAAAAACACTAATTTACATATCCAAGAAGTTTAATAAACTCCAACTAGGATAAACTCAAATAGATTCACACATCATCATCAAACTATCAAAGGCCAAAGATGGAGGGACTCTTGAAAGCACAAAGACAGAAGCAATTCACTAAGTACGGGGATCCTCACTAAAATTAATAGCACAGAGGTCAGAAGGCAATAAGATGATATATTCAAAGTACCGAAAGGAAAAGGCTATAAACCTAGAATTCTATATTCAGAAAAAACTCTTTCAAAAATGAAGGAAAAAAGAATATATACATATGTGTATATATAAATATGTGTATGTGTGTGTGTGTATATATATATATCTGGGTCACTATGCTATACAGCAGAAATTGATGCAACACTGTAAATCAACTATAATTTTAAAAAAAAATTTAATAAATCAATAAATGAATAAAAAAATTAAGAAGGGAATTAAAATATACTTGAACATATCTATTTACCACAAAAGAAGGCAGTAATAGAAGAAGCAATAGAGGAAGAGTGGAACAAAAAGAATATAATATAGACAGATACCAAATACACCTTTTTTTTCTTTTTTGGCCACACCTGTGACATATGTGCGTTCCCAGGCCAGGGATTGAATCTGAGCCACATCCTTAACCCAATGTGCTGGACCAGGGATTGAACCCACAATGCCACAGAGACAAACCATATCATTAACTCACTGTGCCACAGCAGGAACTCCAGATGCATAGAAAACAAATAGCAAAAGGCAGATTATATCCTACCTTGTCATGTTATATTAAATGTAAATAAATTAAATGCTCCAATTAAAAGGCAGAGATTATCAGACAGGTTTTTTAAAAAGAAGACCATGGTTCAACTAAGTGCTCTATAGAAACAAAATTCAAAGGCATAAATAGGTTGATGGTAAGATGATGGACAAAAGTATACTATGGAAACAGCAACCAACAGAGTGCTACAGTGGTTATACTAAAAGCAGACCAAAGAAAAAAAAGCAAAAAAACCCTTGAAACAAAAAACTGCTACTACAAAGACAAAAAGGGACATTTTTTAAAGATGGTCAATTCATTAGGAAGATATAATTATAAAGGTAGTGTATTCAAAAAAGAGACCCAAAATACATGAAGCGAAACTGACGGCATTTAAATAAGAGACAATATAACAGTAACAGTTAAGGATGTTAATACTCCACTTTAAATAATGGATAAAACAATGAGGCAGAAGACCAACAAGGAAATAGAGGACTTGAACAACACTATAAACCAACCAGACAACAGATATTTATAACCAATACTCCACCCAACCATATCAGAACACACATGTATACTGCTCAACTATACATCAAAAATTCTCCAGGACAGACTGCTTAGAGGGCCATAAAAAAAAGCCTGAATTAATTAAAAAGGATTGAAATCACACAAAGTTCTCTGATCCCAATGGTATTAAAATAGAAATCACCAAGCAAAGGAAATTACAAGTAAGTGGAAATTAAACACAGCCCACAATAACCAAGAGGTTAAAAAAGAACTCAAAAGGTAAGTGAGAAAACATTTTGAGAAAAATTAAAAACTCAGTGTACCAAAACTTTTAGGATGCAGCCAGAATAGTGCTTAGTGGAAAGTTTATGGCTAGAAACACCTATATTTAAAAAGAATAAATATCTGAAATCAGTAACCTAGCCTTTCTCCTTAAGTAAATAGAAAAATAAAAATTAAAACCAAAGACGCATGAGAAAGAAAATAATAATGATTAGAACTGAAACAAGTCAAATACGAAATAGAAAAGGAGTTAAGTAAATAAAACCAAAAGTTGGTTCTTCGAAAATATTAACAATTTTGACAATCCTTTTAGCTAGATTGGCCAAGAAGAAGGGAAAGAGTCAAGTTACTAGAATTAGGAATAAGAAAAGACACATCACTATTGACCATGTATCTATAACAAAGATTATAAAGGAAAACGCTAAACAATTTTAACAAATTACAAAACCTAGATGAAATGGAGAAATTCCTAGAAAGAAGCAAATGAAACAAACTCAAAAGAAATAAAAAATCTGCATAGACCTATAATAAGAAAAAAATTTTGCATTAATAACTTTAAAGCAACTATACTTCCATACAACTTTAAAAAATGAAAAAAAGAAAGTGAAGACAACCCACAGATTGGGAGGACATATTTCAAAATCATATATATTTAAGGGATCTGTATCCACAATATATAAAGGACATGTACAACTCAGCAATAAAAAGACAAATAACCCAAGTGAAAATGGGCAAAGGATCCAAAGAGACATTTCCCCACAGAAGATATATGAATGTCCAATAAGTACGTGAAAAGATGCTCAACCTCATTAGACATCAGGGAAATGCAAGTCAAAGCTACAATGGGGTATCTCTTCACAGCCTCTAAGATGACAAAGATTGAAAAACTAAAACAATAGGAGCTCCTACTATAGCGCAACGGAATCAGTGGCGTCTTGGGAGCCACTAGGATGAGGGTTTGATCCCTAGCCCGGCACAGTGGGTTAGGGATCCAGCATTGCCACAGCTGTGGCTTAGGTCATGACTGAGGCTCTGATCTGATCCCTGGCCTGGAAGCTCCGTATCCTGTGGGGCGGCCAAAAATGACCAAAAAAAAAAAAAAAAAAAAAGAAAACCTAAAACAATAAGTGTTGGCAAAGGAGTTCCCATTGTGGCTCGGAAGAACCAAACCCAACTAGTATCCTTGAGAATGCGCTGGCCTTGCTCAGTGGGTTAAAGATCTGATGTTGCCTGTGAGCTGTGGTGTAGGTTGCAGATGAGGTTCGGATCTGGCATTGCTGTGGCTGTAATGTAGGCCAGCATCTGCAACTCCCATTCAACCCCTAGCCTGGGAACCTCCATATGCTGCAGGTGAGGCCGTAAATAATAATAACAATAAATATTGGCAAAAATGTGGTAAATTGGAATACCCATATATTGCTGGTAGTACTATAAAACAGAAGGAGCCACTTTAATAATTTTTAAGACTGTTAAACATAAATTTACCATATGACCCAACAATTGAACTCCTAGGTATGTAACGAAGAGAATTTAAAATATATCCATGAAAAAACTTTTACATGATTTTTCATTACAGCATTATTCATAACAGTCAAAAGATAGAAACAACCTAAAGTTCTTCAATGAATGAATGAATAAATTAAATGTGAAATATTATTTACAATAAAAAGGGAAGCTATCATATGATATCATTTATATGTGGAATCTAAAATATGATACAAATGAATCTATTTACAAAACAGAAAGACTGACAGACTTAGAAAACAAATACATGGTTACCAAAGAGGAAATAGAGGGATAAATTGGGAGTCTGGGATTAGTGGATACATGCTTCCATATACAAAACAAATAAACAATAAGGTCCTACTGCATAGCACAAGGAACCATGCTGAATATCCTATAGTAAACCATAATGGAAAAGAATATGAAAAAGAATATATATATATATATATATATATATATATACATGTTACTGAATAACTTTGCTATACACCAGAAACTGACACAACATTGTAAACCAACTATACTTCAATTTAAAATAAGTAAATAATAGTTAAAAGACAAACCCCACTAAAGGCCATATGTTACATGACTTCACTTATACAACATGTCCAGAATAAGCAAATCCACAGAGACAAAGGTAAATATGCAGTTTCCAGGGACTGGGAGGAGGGGAGGATGGGGATTGTCTGTTAATAGGTAAAAGGGTCTTCTAGGGTTGATTAAAATATTCTGGATTTAGGAGTTCCCTGGTGGCCTACCAGTTAAGGATCTAGGAACTTTCACATGCTGTGGGCATGGCCAAAAGAAAAATGGAAAAAATATAAAATATTTGCGATTTAAATAATGGTGATGGCTGCACAATTCTGTGCCTCTACTAAAATCCATTGAATTGTACACTCTAAAGGGTAATTTTTATGGTATGTGAATTTATATCTCAAAAAATGTTAATTAAAAAAGCTAATTGGGTATTACTGTGTTGAGGATCTCCAGGACCATCCTGAAACTCAATAATTTGCTAGAAGCAACCACAGGACCAGCAGTTGTTACACTCAAGGTTACAGTTCATTGCGATGAAAGGGTACAGAACAAAACCAGCAAAGGGAAAAGTCATATGGGACAAAGTACAGAGGAAATCAGGCACAAGTGGACAGTCCCAATGGCCTGGCACACAGTGCACTTAATTCTTCCAAGCCATGACATGGGTTAAGTGTTGCTAACTAGGAAAGCTCACATGAACCTGCAGGTTGAGGGTCTATATTGGAGATCAGTGCTGCAGGCATACAGCACCAGCATGACTAGCCTTTGTCACTGAAGCCCACCCTCCTAGAGGGAAAACATGTATGCACTTTATTTTTTCCTTTTTACGTCTATACTGCAGCATATGGAAGTTACCAGGCGAGGGGTCAAATCAGAGCTGCTGCTGGAGCCTATGCCACAGCCACACCAGATCTGAGCTGCATCTGTTACTTATGCCACAACTTGCAGCAATATTAGATCCTGAGCAACATCAACCCACTGAGCAAGGCCAGGGATCAAACCTGCATTCTCACAGACACTATGTTGGGTCTTAAGCCATTGAGCCACAACGGGAATTCCAGGAGGTATGCACTTTAAATCACATTGTTAGTATAAAATATTTGGGCAAAAAAATAAAGTATTTGCGCAAACCTTTCCCAGTGAAAACTACACACAATAAGCCTCAGTGATCTTCTTACAACAATGACCAGTGCGGGTGTGGAATCCTTACAACCTTAAGTGAACCTTTAAAGTAAGTGAGATCATGATTTCTTTAACTCCAATGAACTGTTAAAGGATATAAAAGCTAAGGTTCTTCATCATTCTTCAGTACTGAAAGTAAGTTGTTCTTCTACTGAAATAAATACTCCGAATAAAATTACTATGATTCTAAATTTTTCAAGCATTTTATGAATATTCTTGCTTTCTGTAGTCAACAGCTATTGTTTCTGCTTGCCATGAATCCCTTTTTCTTCTTGAGGAGAGGTCCACGTTTCATCCGATGAGACTCTGATGGATAGTATCGATTACAGTGCAATGGGAACAGACCTATGGCCAAACAACAGCTGATCATGGGACTTCATCCCTTTTCCCACAAGGACCAGTCTAATTCAAGGGCAGGGGTCCAGGGAGATGAGGGTCGTTCTGTGGGATCTGATTTGTTAACTCTAGAAAGGAGGTCATCTCTCTCTTTTCTTTTTTTTTTTTTTGTATTTTAGGGTTGCACCTGTGGCACATGGAGGTCCCAGGCTAGGGGTCTAATCGGAGCTGTAGCTGCCAGCCTAAGCCACAGCCACAGTAACGCCAGATCAGAGCTGCGTCTGCAACCTCCACCACAGCCATGGCAACACCTTAACCCACTGAGCAAGGCCAGAGATAGAACCTGCATTCTCATGGACACTAGTCAGATTTGTTTCTGCTGAGCCATGATGGGAATTCCCTTTTTCATTTTTTAAAGTTTTATTGAAGTATAGTTGATTTACAGGGTTGTGATCATTTCTGCTGTACAACAAAGTTATTCAGCTATACATATACATTCTCTTTCAGGTTCTTTTCCCACATAGATTATCACAGAATATTGGGTAGAGTTCTCTGTGCCTCTTATTGCACAGACCTTAAGGATGTGTGCTTTTGGCAGACACCGGCCTCTTTCCCACTGTGTACAGAGGGCCAATCTGAAAACAAGACCAGGAAACAGAAAAATAGTCAAGAGATGGAGGCAAGGAGTACTGACAGCATAATCCCAGGCTTTGCATCCAGCTATGCCTAATGAGGAATATTAACATTTTGAGGCTGTTACTTCAGTGAATCAATGCAAATGAAGCATTTCTTCTCCAAGAAATCAAATACAATTTATTTTATTTTTATTTGTATGTTTTGACCATGCCCACAGCATGTGGAAGTTCCCAAGTCAGGGATCAAACCTGTGCCACAGCTGTAACCAAGCCACAGCAGTAGCAATGCTAGATCCTTAACCTGCTGAGCCAGGCTGGAACTCCAAACACAATTTATTTTAAAACCAGATAGGAAAAATTGAACAAAGTAAGTGTTTTTACCTAGACTTTGCAGATTTAAATTTTTCTCACCAGGATCTGTGCCATTGGCTGTTTATCGAATCAATGGCCATCATAATATTCTCAAAGGATCTATCAATTGTGCCATTTGGTCAAAGAGTTGAGCTTGAAACTAACACTATTTCCAATCTTTGCTTTCAGAACAATTTTTCAAAACACAAATTATCTGTTTTCCCTTTTGTTGGTTATGCTTTTGGTTTCATATCTATAAGACCATTGCCTATTCCAAGGTCACCCAAAGGTTTGCCTACTTTTTCCTAAGAATTTTATAGTTTTAACTCTTACATTGTGGTATCCGATCCATTTTGAGTTAATTTTATCCCTAGTATGAGGTAAGGGTGCAACTTCATTCTTTTCCTTCTAAATAGCCAGTTGTCCCAGTACCAATTGTTTAACAGACTAATCTTTCTTCCACTGAATTGCCTTGACATCCTCACCAAAAATCAATGTGAGGGCTTATTTCTGGACTCTAATTCTGCTCCATTGATCTATATGTCTATCCTTATTCTAGTGTCACTTTGTCTTGATTACTGTCTTTGTAGTAAATTTTGAAGTTAGGAAGTATGAGTCCTCCAACTCTGTTCTTCTTTTTCAGGATTTCCTTGACCCTTCTGGGTCCCTTGAATTTCCAAATGAGTTTTAGGATCCACTTATTAATGTCTTCAAAGAATCCAACTGGAATTTCAATAGGGAGTGGTGTTTTATTGAAGTATAGTTGATTTATAGTGTTATGTATTAGGGAGTATGTTGAATCTGTAAAAAAAGCCAAAGGAAATTACTATCTTAAAATATTAACTCTTCTGATGCATGAGCATGGCATATCTTTCCATTTACTTAGGTCTTTTAAAATTTCTTTCAACTGCGTTTTCTAGTTTTCAGAGAATGAGTTTTGCAATTTTTGGTTACATTTATTACTTTTTCACTCTTTTTATAATATTGTAAATGTAAGAGTTTTCTTAATTTTGTGTGTATGTGTGTGTGTGTTTTGGGGTGGGTGCCATACCTATGGCATATGGAAGTCCTCAGGCTAGGGATCAAATCAGAGCTGCAGCTGCCAGCCTATACCACAGTCACAGCATTAATTTCATCTCTAGTTTGTTCATTCTTAATGTATGGAAATACAGTACATTTTTGTATATTTATCTTATATCCTGCAACATTGCTGAATCCATTTGTTACTTCTTATAGATTTTTATTAGATCCCTTACAGTTTTTTATATACGAGATCATATCATCTCTCTACAGAGACTACATTTCTTTCAAATCTGAATGCCATTTTATTTTTTGTTTGTTTATTGCCTAATTGTACTGGCCAGACCCTCCAGCACAGTGTTGAACAGAAGTGGAGCACTTTGAATATGGTACTCTACTGTTTCCATTACATATTACGAGTCAGCTGTTTATCTTAATGGGGTTCCCTTGCATGCAACAAGTCATATTCTCCCACTGGTTTCAAGATTTTCCCTTTGTCTTTTATTTTTAGTACTTTTACTATGATGTGTTTGTGTATGGATCTCTTTGTATTTATCCTACTTGGAGTTGGTTAATCTTGAATGTATAGATTCCTTTTTGCTCCTTTCTCACTCTCCTGCCCTTCTACTACTGGAATTAAATGTATATTGGTATATTTAACGGAGATCCATATTTCTCAGAGGTGTTGTTTATTTTTCTTCACTCTTTATCCTCTCTGTTCTTTGGATTGCATAATCTCTATTGATCTACATTCAAGTTTGCTAATTATTTCTGCTGCCAGTTCACATTTACAGTCAAGCCCCTATAGTGATTCTTTCAGGTCAATTACTATACTTTTCAAGTTCATAATTTTTTTTTTTCCTCTCCCATAGCATGTGGAAGTTCTTGGGCCAGGGGTCAAACCCATGCCACAGGTGTGGCCTGAGCCAGAGCAGTGACAATGCTGGGCCCTTAACTCACCGAACCACCAGAAAATTCCCCACAATTTTTATTTAATTATTAAATAATTTCTGTCTTTATTGATATTGTTTATGTTGTGAAACATTGTCATAATCTTTTTTCACTTCTTCAAGCATGATTTCCTTTCATTCTTTGAATATGTTTATAATAATAGCTTTGAAGATTTTGTCTGTTAAATACCATCTGAGCTCTCTCCCAGGCAGTTTACATTGCTTAGTTTGTTTGATTGTTTCCTGTACATGGGTCACATTTTCCTCTTTCTTTACATATAGAAACTGAGAGTAAGAGCTGCTTAAGATGTAGTACATTCTGTAGTGTCCTGTCACTTTTTCAAAACTTAAGACTGGGAGAACTGTTGGTTTCACTTGAAGCCTTCTATCTTCAGAATTCTGCTAAAAGAATGGATTTTGACCATACTTCTCCTTTTTGGTATTGGCTCCCCCCTTTGCTTCTCTACTTGTTCACATAATTGGATTAATCTTGGACTGTCTGAATTTGGAGACCCTCAAGATAGGCCTCTGCCGTAGGAGCACTTTTTCTTCCTAAGTATAGGCTTCCTCCAGCACCTTCCATTCTTTGCTTCTTATAATATTGTTTCCCAAATATTTTTACTCCTGGAAGACAGAAGACGTATTTTCCAGGATATGAGAGTAACGAAAGAAGCTTCTTGCAGCTAGAGGTAAGCTGCTTAGAGATTCTTAGAGACCGCATCAGGGAAGTGTCTCCAGCACATCAGTTGAGCATCTCAGCTCTAGGCCAAAATCAAGCGTTAGATGTAGGAAAAGGAACAAGGATGTTTCTTTCCTTTTTTTTTTTTTTTTTCTTTTCTAGGGCTGTACCCGTGGCATATGGAGGTTCCAAGCCTAGGGGTCTAATCAGAGCTACAACTGCTGGCCTATGCCACAGCCACAGCAACGTGGGATCCAAGCCACATCTATGACCTACACCACAGCTCAGGGCAATACCAGATCCTTAACCTGCTAAGCAAGGCCAGGGATTGAACCCACAAACTCATGGTTCCTAGTCAGATTTGGTACCTCTGCACCACGATGGGAACTCTGACAAGGAGGCTTCTTAGTCTGATTTTGGTGTAGGCCTTGGGCCAGAAGTCCAGAATGTATCAATTAAACCTATCAACATCCAGACTGATTTCCTACCCTTCAGGGGCAGACCCCTAAAAACGACGTCTCCTATGTTCCTTTGCCAACTGATTTCTGACTGGGTTTCCCCAGTGGCATGTACCAGGAGACTGGGGAGGAAGAGGAAGGGAGAATCTAGGCATCCCCTATCGCCTGGGACAACTGAGTGTCATCTTTGCATCGTTGGCAGTGGCTGCATCTCCTTGGTCAGCGCAGCTCCCTGTGTGCAGCCCTTGCTGTGTTTCCAGCTCCCATTAGACATGTGTGACCCCTGTATTCTGGTCATTCTATCACTCCCTCACATTCCTGCAACTTTTGGGCTCCCTGCTAATCTCTGGGTTCCCTTATGGTTCCCTGTTTGGATTTTCAGCAACTCTGTCCTGTAACTAGTTCCTCTGTCAAATTTACTCTACCGAGTATCTGGTGTGAGCTGTTTTCCAGACTACGCTCTGCTGACACATGGTCTTCCAAACACTCCTAATTGGTAAGAAGGAAGAACACACATTGACTGACCTTCCCTGCACATAGATCTTCCTCATAAATCTCACAAGCAGCAGCAGGAAGCTGGTCTAGAATTTGGGATCCTGAGTCCTGGCCAAATATCATCTCCCTATGGCCAATAATGAAGAAGAACAGAGGTTTGGGACAGCCTGTCTGCCTGACAATCCCCTTCTCAACCTTTAAGGTCATTTTTCCTTCCCAGTTCCTCAAGACTGAATCAGTTCCTCCCTCATCTGTATTCCCCAAACAAGTATATGTAAATGTATTACAGCACTTTTTGGCATTATAATCACACAGAGACCTATTTCCCCTACTAGCTAACAAGTTCACTGAGGGCAGGGACCTGGTCTTACACAATTATATCAGTGGCTCATTCAGCACACAAGGCCTGGCACACAGCATGCATTCAACAAGGTTTTCTCTCCAGAAATTCTTTAACTGGGCTGCATGTTAGGACCACCTGGAGAGCTTTTAAAAATTATAGTTGTCCAGGCTCCACCCCAAGACCAATTAAATCAGAATCTCGGAGGATGGAGTCTAAGCATTGGTGTTTTTAAAGGTCTTCCTGGTGATTTTAATGCACAGCCAGGGTTGCAAACCACTGGTGTACTTTACCACACTTGTTCTTGGTGGTGAGTCTTGCCATAAAACCGGCTTCTCCTGCAATTTAATTCAATTTAGCCAATATTTTGAAGTACCCAATTTGGGCCAGCCGTTGTGGAGACCGACCCTTGTTAGGTAAAGTGTCTTTTGTGGACCACCAGAGCTGGTATCATCAGGGAACTTGCTAGAAATCTCAGGCTCCATCCCAGACCTGCTGATTCAGGATTTGCATTTAACCAGATCCTCAAGGCGACTGGTATGCACACTGAGGTCTGAGAAATAGTGCTGTGGACATCACACAAATGTCAAATTGCTTTCTCACTGTGGATTTTGTTTCATCTTATGCACTCTGCTTTGCTTTCCTTTAAAGGGGTATCATATTCTACTCTATTCTCCAGCTAAAACAGAACATTCAGTACAAAACAGGTTGAGACTAGGCAGGGGAGAGATGGGCTAGTGGACCGTGGATTCCCTGAGCTTGGGAGGGAAGAGGGAAGGTCAGGTTGGCCCTTGGAGAGATAGATGGAAGCATTTCTTGGCACAGAGAAGATCAGTGTATTGCAAGCCTGGAAGATGGGCTGCTTGGAAGGGACGACCCCGTCCATTGTCTCTGATTCACTGGGAATGATCTGGACATGCTGGAGGGTTGGGCGATGTGCTTCCCAGGGAGCACACTGACATCGCTGTCTTCCTGCCTTCCTTCTTCCCCTCCTGCCTTCCTTTCTCTCTTTTCTTTTTCTTTTCTTTTCTTTTTTTTCTTTCTTTTCTTTCTTTTGCTATACCTACGGCATGTGGATGTTCCCAGGCCAGGGACTGAATCTGTGCCACAGTAGTGATCCAGCCTTCTGCAGTGACAATGCCAGGTCCTTAATCTGCTATGCCACAAGGGAACTCCCTGACATTGGTGCCTTTCTTGTGTGTGTGTGTGTGTGTGTGTGTGTGTGTGTGTGTGTGTGTATGTATGTGTGTGTTTAGGGCTGCATCCATGGCATATGGAGGTTCCCAGGCTAGGGGTTCAATTGGAGCTGTACCTGCTGACCTACACCACAGCCACAACAACACCAGATCCAAACTGTGTCTGTGACCTACACCACAGCTCACAGCAATGCCGGATCCTTAACCCAATGAGCGAGGCCAGGGATCAAACCGGCATCCTCATGGTTGTTAGTCAGATGCGTTTCCACTGAGCCACGAGGCACTCTGGTTCCTTTTTTAATAGGGTGAATAAGTTGGCCCTGCTCACCCTGTGCTTTGGGAATCAAGGCATAGTGGGGCTCACAGACAGAGAATACAGATTTATGATCACCAAAGAGGAAAGGGGGAGGAGGGGTAAATTTGGGATTAACATATACACACCACTGTATATAAAATAGATAAACAAGGACCTAATGTATAGCACAGGGAACTAACTACATTCAGTATCTCGTAATATCCTATAATGGAAAAAGAATCTGAAAAAGAATATATGTATGTATGTATATCCAGCTGAATCACTCTGCTATGTACCTGAAACTAATACAACACTGTAAATAAACTGTATTTTAATTAAAAAAAATATATAGTGGGGCAGTTTTGAGGGCTGGCCCATTAAGAACCACAGGTTACCCACAAATGAAACCTTTTTTTCTCATTAAACTCACAAACACTTGAGGCCTCATTTTGCTGTCAGACTGTTGACTAAAATCAATAGCAAAAGACTGAATCTTATGTGAATCAAACAGATGACATGTGGATACAACAAACACAATTTTCACGGAACCATACCCCTGTGAATGGTACCAATGTGGTCTACTATTTTCCTTTATATTCTCTTACAATTTTTCATTAGATTGATTTCATGACCCAATAATGGATAGCAAACTTCAACATGGAAAAAAAAATGCTTTTTCAGAGAGTCATAGAGACTTTGCAAGGAAAGCAGGTGGACATAGCCCCGTTTGAACTTGTCAGACTGACCCAGCTCCCGAGGCACACACAGCTGAACATAATGGTGAAAATACGCAGCTTCCGGAATCCCTGCCTGGCTTCAAAGCTCTGTGCTCCGAACAAGAGATTGCAGCTTGTTCAATCTCGGTCCCCCGTTTGAAAACGGGAATAATGATGGCCACTCCCTCCTCCCTAAATCTTTCCTAAACCTGAGCTGACCCTGAGCCATCCTCCAGGTCCACAATAACCGCTGTGCCTTGAACCTCAGGCTTTCTGAACAGATGGGCAGAGTGATGCTGCAGGGGCCCAGGGACAGGATGTAGGTTTGGAAGTGACTTACGTAGAAATATAACCCCGACCTGCTGGCACAGGAAGCAAAATGCTTCCTTCCTTATTCAAGGGCAGATATTCTAAGACAGTACAAATAAACACCAAATGTCACTGGCTTTACACAGTCAAGGCCTGTTTCTCACTTATATCACAATCATGTGGGCTGTAGTGATGGCCTGGAGAGGCAGGCTCTGCAATGGGAGGCCCGCAGGTCACGGAGAAGGAGGAGGAGGAAGAAAGCGTGGGGCAAGCACACACAGACACTCTATTTCTGCTCACATATCTCTGGCCACAGCTGGTCCCCTCGTCAGCTTAACTGCAAGGGAAGCAGAGAGTGGCCTTGGTGCCTGTCACTGAGCCCTCACTGTGGCCTCGCCATAGAGGAAGAAGAGATGGCCTTTGGGACCATCATCGCCATCTGCAAAAGCCACGCAAGCACGGAGGGGGACACACGCGGAGGAGTTTACTTATTATCAGTCATTGGATCTTAAGCTCTAAAAGTGGTATCAACTGCATTCTTGCTTTGGCATCTTTTTCTTTCTTTCTTTTTTGGCTGCACCCACAGCATATGGAAATTCCCAGACCAGGGATTGAATCTGAGCTGCAGCTGCCACCTACACCACAGTGTGACAACACCAGATCCCTAACCCGCTACGCCGAGCCAGGGATCAAACTTGTGCCTCCTCAGTGACCCCAGCTGCTGCAGCAACAATGCTGGATCCTTAAGCCACTGCACCACTGTGGGAACTCCCCTGCTTTGGCCTCTTGACTTAATTTTGGCAGTGTGCCAAAAAAACCAAGGCTTACCTTGCTCTCAGCCCTAAAAGCTTATGTTTACACAGGGGAAAGCTGTTCCCTCCCACTCATACCTGTCCTGTGTCTGAAGCGCGTTCCCTGCTGGGTGGATCCCCTGTTCAGGGATATGTACAGAGTTCCGTCTAACCTTTCCCTGGAGAGCCAGTGCACGTACCGGCAGACATGCCCGCTGAAAGCCTCCCTTCCTTGATTACTACCCTAAACTTCATATACAACAATCACACGCCCAAGATCTCCCCTCTAATGCATTTAGGAAAGACACAGGCGGTACGTTAATCCAGGAGAGAGTCCAGGAGTGTTGCCAAATCTATGAAAACGGATTTCGATTAACAGTACACATCTTGCATACCCCCCCTGAAGTGGATGGAAGAATGAAAGCATCCCTTCAAAGCAGCCCTGGGGTTCCCACTGTGGCTCAGCAGGTTAAGAACCTGACATAGTGTCCATGAGGATGTGGGTTTTATCCCTGGCATTGCTCAGTGGGTTAAGGAACCAATGTAGCTGCAAGCTGCCGTATAGGTCATAGATGTGGCTTGGATCATTGCTGTGTCTGTGGCGTAGGCTGGCAGCTGCAGCTCTGATTAGACCCTAGCCTGGGAACTTCCATATGTCTTGGGTGCAGTCATAAAAAGCAAAAACAAAAACCAAAAAATCAGGGAGTTCCCTTCGTGGCTCAGTGGTTAACGAATCCAACTAAGAACCATGAGGTTGCGGGTTCGATCCCTGGCCTTGCTCAGTGGGTTAAGGATCTGGTGTTGCTGTGAACTGTGGTGTAGGTTGCAGATGTGGCTCGGATCCCGCGTTGCTGTGGCTGTGGCAAAGGCCGGCAGCTGCAGCTCCTGTTAGACTCCTGGCCTGGGAACCTCTATATGCCACGGGTGCAGCTCTACATAAAGGCAAAAAGACAAAAAAAAAAAAAAAACCCAAAAAATCAGACTCTTCATCTGGGTCCAGGGTTAACACTACTGCCAGCAGCCATAACAAACCTACTTCAGTGGCTCTCCCAGGTCCCAGGGGAAAATATCACCCAAATAATTCATTACGTGTCATTCACAACTGTCTAATCTTGGGCAATTTTACTGGTAACATAAGATGTGTCAACATATTAACCAAAAAATTTTTTTTTGTCTTTTGTCTTTTTTAGGGCCCCACCCATGGCATATGGAGGTTCTCAGTCTAGGGGTCCACTCAGAGCTGTAGCTGCTGGCCTACATCACAGCCACAGCAATCCAGGATCTGATCCATGTCTGCAACTTACACCACAGCTCATCGCAACACCAGATCCTCAACCCATTGAGCAAGGCCAGGGATTGAACCCGTGTCCTCATAGATACTTGTCAGGTTCGTTAACCACTGAGCCATGACAGAACTCCCAAAATTTAATTTTAATATTTGAAAGTATGTCTGAAGTTTGAAAAATTCCCAAAGACTATCTTGAAATTCTCATCTTAAAATCCTTGTCTTAGTGAAACAGAACTCAGATTATTTCAAAGGAGCTGTCAGAAGAGTTGGGAAGTCTGCATAACCCACTCTCTCAAGACAGATGCTTCATTTCTTAAAAAGAAGTTGATCCTCAATATCTAAAGCATCACTGCTCAAGTTGGGGAACAAGTTACGTGGTTGTAATCAAGGTCACTGACATCAGAATCTTGTGGACTGTAGTTGCCACACTGTAGCAATTACTAGATACAAAGCCTGGTTTCTGGTATAACTGTCTTGTCTTGGGGACGGGCAACATTTGAAGTATAATGCCATGGCCGTGGATTTTCTTTCCCCCAAAATCTTGCTTTGTTCTGGTCCTGTGAAACCCATTCATCATGATAAAATTCTTGCCTATAGAAAAAAAAATAGCCTATTGTTTTAATTTCAGTGCTTTTATTTATTTAAATATGTATTCATTTTTGGCCATACCTATGGCATGAGAAAGTTCCAGGACTAGGGACCACACCTGCACCACCGCAGTAACCAGAGCCACAGCAGTGACAACACCAGGTCCTTAACCCACTGAGCCACCAGGGAACTCCTTAATGGTCTTATTCATGTTTACCTAGTTATCTATTCTCTGGATTCACGATGAAGTTTAGCAAATACAACCTTAAAGCAAAATGTTAAAACAGAAGACTTGGAGAGTAAAGAATATTAGCTGTGCAGGATCCTCTCCAGCTGAGACATGGATTGAGAGGCCAGAGCTGCTTGTCAAAGGTTCTGAGGGCTCCTGGCCTGGGTTTCTGCCTCCCTGGTGTCTCTTTTATTTTTTCATAAATAAAAATCAAAGTGGCACATGCTTGGGGTTTCAAAAAAAATAGGAAGTACAGCTAAGTGAAGAAGGACGAAGAGAGAATTCACAATTCTACCAGGAAATAATGGTGTTAAGGATTTAGTGTGTGTACCTTTCCACCTTTTGCCATCGTACCTGCCTCTTCTAGAATGCAAGCCAGAATGAGACAGCACAAGAGAACTTGCCAAGGTCACCAAGGTCCTCCTCACTACCAAACTCAACGCACACTTTGCAACTCTTCCCAGAACGTGGCATCATCCATCACACCCTCCTCCTTGAATTTCCGTCTCTGACCTTGACCATGTCCTGACCCTCATGCTTGCCTCAGTTCCCTGAAGGTTTCATGGGCATGTCCTCTTTTTCCTGCCGTTTAAAAATGGTGATGCTTCCCAGGCTTTAAAAGTACCACTGACCACTTGATCTCTTCAATGTCTCTTGACTCTGTCTCCACTTCTCCACTGCTCAGCCTGCCATTTCTCCTCCCTGGACCACTGCTAAGGCTCCCAACTGGTTTTCCTGGTTCTCCAAATTCAACACCCACATCAAAGTAGTTTACTTAGGAGGCAGCTCAGAACCCTCTAGTATCTATTTATCACCACAGGTAAAGCACAGAACTCCTTGGACCAGTCTTTCAGAGGTACCATTAGCAATGGGATGACTTCCTATCCCCTGAGGAGCATCACCAGCTTTTGCGGCTAAGAAGAAGATGTGGCATGAAATACGCTGGTCAGCCCTTGCCAGTCTTTCCCACTTCATCTCAAGCCACCCGCAACTTTCATGTTCTAGCCTTACAGGATGTAGAATGAATGAAAAAAAAATGAATGAATGTTGCTGGTGGCCTGAAATAAGGATGCTAACTAGATGCTGAGCTTTCAGGATGTTGTTTCAATAATCTCAGCATCTCCATCCTCAGAGGAGGTGAAGGTCCAGAAGGTCAAGCCCCAGGACAATGCAGACAGTGGCGTCTGTTCAGTTTTCAGCTGGGGCTTAATTGAACAGCCCGCTGCAGGTCCCTGCCCTGAGCTCCGGCTCAGGACTGAGCTACAAACTGGTCCAGAAATGCACTGGAGGGTGGGGTCCTGAACCCTGGTGTGGAGTGATGCCCAACTCTTTTGTGGCATGGAGGAGGCAGTAAAGGGGGCAGAGGGACACAGAGAGGTGGCTTTGCCCTCCACATTTGTTGGAGGTATGTTGGTGCATGCTTCTGAGCCCGACAAACAAACTGAAAATTCTGGTCACTCCCCCAGGGAATACATACGTGTGACTCTCCAGGTCCTAAAAGTAGGACCTTCATTCATTTAAGACCAAGTAAGCCGTTCCTGGGTACCTAGAAAAATCGATCCCTATACAGATATCAGTGTTCCCTCTGGCTGAAGGGAAGAGAAGAGTCATTCACTGCCGCCTACTTCTTTATCACTGCCTTGAATAAAAATAAAACCTATAAAGAACTGCCAAAAAGAAAAGTTTGCATGAGAAGTTGTTTAGAATGAGGATTGCCTTTTTCTCGCCCTAGAGAATCAATGTTATAAATGGAGATAAAGTTCCTGGGGAGCCTATAGGTTTCTATTTCACTGATATTACAACAATGCTTATTAGAAAATTCAACCAGAATTCCAGGAGTTCTGAAGGGGTGGTGCAGAGGGTTAAGAATCCGACTGAAGTGGCTCAGGTCACTGCGGAGGGGCAGGTTCAATCCCCAGCCCAGGGCAGTGGGTTAAAGGATCTGCCTGCTCTTGCTCAAGTCACAGCTATAGCCGCACTCAATCCATATGCTGTGGGTGTGGCCTTAAACAAACAAACAAAAACAGAATTCCATCTGGAATTCCATCCTCTGCTGCAATCAGGATCTCTCCTTCCCATCCTCCACCCACTTGGGAAGATGGGCAACCCAGCCTTGCACCACTGGTGATGGAGGGAGTGCAATCAGGTTGGGAGTTAGGAGAACATGGAGATGAACTTGGCCTAGGTGGGGTAAGGGGTGTGGAAGGCAGACCAAACAGGAGACGCAGGCTCCTTCTGCAGCCTCTCCTCCTTTCTTCTTGCCCAGTTTAACCCAAGGGTTTGCCTGTTGCTCAAAACCAGGCCACCTTGATCTCAAGGTGAGAAGCTTCCCTCAACAGTGAGCTTTTAGTTGAAAATGGCGTTACTTATAAGTGTGTTGGACCTGAGTTACTGAATGGCTCGTAGAAAACAAAAGTGACCTACAAGGACAGAATGCCATATTGCAAAATAGAAGTCTAACCTAAGCTCTAGAGTTAGCAAATACAACTTTCCTCCCAAAAAGAATTTTTAAAAATTTCACTGGTTCTTGACCTCCCAGGTGCACTTGAGGTGTATGGAAAGGGTGCTGGCTTGTCAAAGTGACGACAGGTGCTAGTGACATTTAGGGTGTGGGTCGGGAGAGGGGGCAGGATGCCTGCATTCTCAGTGTGATACTTTGAACACAAGGAGGCGCTGTCCTGCCCCATACAACACTGATAGCTTGGAGCCAACCATCTGCAGTTCCTGTTTCCATCCTTGGGAAGTAGGTTTTTTTGAAACATTGGGCACGTTTTAATCGCCAGGACAACATTAGTCAAAGGATCAGGACTACCTACAAAACACAAGGGCCACAGTCCCCTTTTTTTCTCACTGGCAGGATCAGAGAAGGGCAGAGCTGGAGGGACCTTGGAAAGCGGCCCTGCCGGGCCCTGCCCCTCCCTGCCCCAGGTGCAGAGATGCAGTAGCTACAGTGACACTCCGTCAGCAGCAGTGCTAACTGACCCCAGCGGTCCCAGAGTCCTGGGCATGGTAGCCTTTCTCAGCAAAACATCCAGAAACAAGATGGAGCTGTAGCATTTGCCCACTTCTGCAGATCCGACTGTCTGAGTTTGGGGTGAGCAGGAGGGAGGGAAGGGGGCTGTATTCTGAACAAGCTGGGAGATTCTGCCCACCCTGCTGCTGCTGAAGCGAGTGGGGAGCCCAGGAGCATCTCACTGTGAAACCGAGCAGGGCCCGATGAGGGCCCTTATTCACTTGTTTTTAGGGAATAAGCTTAGCCTCCATGACCTTCCCTGAGTTCCAAAGGGCAGTTCAATCAGTTGCAGATCAGAGAAGGGAGGGGACGCAGAGACCAGGGAGGGACAGTGTGGAGCTAAGTGCAGCCTGGGGGCAGGTCCCAGTTGCCCCTCAAGGGATACAGATAACACTCTCTTTGAGTTCCTCCACAGAACTCAAGCCCCCAACAAGTGGAAGACATTAATGAAGCATTCTTCATTCCAGAAAGAAGGATCACCAGCTCTGAAAAGCAATGCAAGCTTGCATCTACCCGGATCCTTATCTGTGGCTCTATTTTTCACTCCCCAACTATAAAACCACCTCCTCTCCCAAAGGGATACACAGTTTTTAGGTCATTAGCCTGCTGTGGCCTCCTTTGGCTGACAAAGCATAAAGCTATTTTTTTTCTCCTTCACCCCAAACTCTGTCTCCACATTTCTATTCGCCACCAGTAGAAAGAAGCTGAGTTTCGGCAACAATTGTGCGAGCAGCTTGGCACAGACATGCAATGAGCCAGTACAAGGCAAACATTTTTTTCAGTTAGTAGATATTTTTGTTTCTCAGTCTTAATACTTATAACAAACATAAGGGCATTATTAAAAAATACATGCCTGACCAAGAAAGGTGCAAGAGTTATACACCTAGAACTATAAAACTTTGATAAAGGAACTTTGATGACTCAAAGAAATAGAAAGCTATCTCATGCTCTTGGGCTGGAAGAATTAATATCATAATCTGAGCCAGGGCTGCAGCCTATGCTGAAGCTGTGGCAATGCCAAATCTTTTTAACCCACTGCACAGGACCAGGGATCAAACCAGTGCCTCCACAGAAACAAGCCTGATCCTTAACCCACTCTGCCACAGCAGGATCTCAACAATATACAGGTTTAATGTGTTCAAATTACCCAAGATATTTTCACGGAACTGGAACAAATAATCATAAAATTTATATGGAACCACAAAAGACCCAGAACTGCTAAAGCAATCCTGAGGGAAAAGAACAAAGCTGGAGGCATAACCCTCTCTGACTTCAGACAATACCACAAAGCTACAGAATTCAAAACAGTGTGATACTGGCCAATAAAAAAACCCAGATATAAAGACCAGTGGGACAGAATAGAGCCAAGGAATAAACCCACACACCTATGGCCAATTAATTTCCAACAAAGGAGGCAAGAATACAAAATGGAGAAAAAAACAGTCTCTTCAGCAAGTGGTGCTGGGAAAGCTGGACAGCTGCATGTAACTCAATGAAACTAGAACACACCCTCACACCAGGCACAAAAATAAACTCCAAGTGGCTTAAAGACTTAAACATAAGACATGATATCATAAAACTCCTAGAAGAGAACAGAGGCAAAACATTCTCTGTCATAAACTGTACTAGTGTTTCCTGAGGTTAGTTTCCCAAGGCAATACAAATGAGAGAAAAATAAACAAATGAGATCAGATCAAACTTACAAGCTTTTGTACAGCAAAGGAAACCATAAATGAAATGAAAAGAAAACCTTTGGACTGGGAGAAAATATTTGTAAATGATGCAACCAACAAGGGATTAATTTTCACAATATACAAACAGCTCGTATAGCTCAATCACAAAAAACAAACAACCCAATCAAAAAATGGACAGAAGATCTAAACAGACATTTCTCCAAAGAAGACATACAGGGAGTTCTCGCTGTGGCGCAACAGGATTGGTGGCCTGGGAACCCTGGGATGCAGGTTCGATCCCTGGCCCAGCACAGTGGATTAAGGATCTGGAACTGCCACAGCTGTGGCTTAGGTAATAACTACAGTTCAGATCTGATCCCTGGACCGGGAACTCCATATGCCACAAGGCAGCCAAAAAAGGACAAAAAAGACATACAGATGGCCAACAGGCCCATGAATAGATGCTCAACATTGCTAATTATGAGAGAAATGCAAACCAAAACTGCAATGAGATATCACCTCACACTGATCAGAATAGCATATCAAAAAGTCTATAAATAATAAATGCTGGAGAGAGTATAGAGAAAAGGAAACCCTCTTACACTGTCGGTGGGAGTGTAAATTGGTGCAGCCAGAATGGAAAACAGTATGGAGGTTCCTTAAAAAACTAAAAATAGAATTACTATATGATCCAGCAATCCCACTCCTGGGCATATAGCCAGGCAAAGTCATAATTAATGAAATGATACATGCACCCGAATGTCTGTAGCAGCGGTATTTAAAATAGCCAAGAAAGGGAATCAACTGGGCATCCATTGCCAGATGAATGGATAAAGATGATGTGGTACATATACACACAATGGAATACTACTCAGCCATAAAAAAGTAAAATGATGTCATTTGCATCAACATGGATGGACCTAGAGATTATCATACTAAGTCAGACAGACAAATATAATACAATATAACTCATATGTAGAATCTAAAAAAATGACACAAACGAACTTATTTACAAAACAGAAATTAACTCAGAGAAAATTTATAGTTATCAAAAGGGAAGGGGGGAGGGAAAATTAGGAGCTTGGGATTAATAGATACACAGTACTATATGTAAAATAGATAAACCACAAGGTCCTACTGTGTGGCACAAGGAACTACACTCAATATCTTGTAATAAACCATAATGGAAAAGAATATGAAGAAGAATATATATATATATACATATATATAAATATTTGAGTTACTTTACAATATACCAGAAACTAATACAGCCTTTTAAGCCAACTATAACTTCAATTTTAAAAAGTTAAAAAATAAAAATTATATGAAGCTAGTTATCCAATGTAAAAGAAAAATTTTGAATTGTTAACGAGTTGGGAACTTAAAATCACTGAGATAAAATAAATTGTATGAAACATATTTTTTTTCATGATAATGACACACTTTGACAGTTTTAATGCTGGTACACCCATTATCTCTTTTATATGGAAATGGTCACTGCATTTGTCAGTTTTTTCTTTTCTTTTCTTTTTTCTTTTCAGGGCCGCACCCATAGCATATGGAAGTTCCCAGGCTAGCGGTCTAATCAGAGCTACAGCTGTCAACGTACACCACGGCTACAGCAACTCGGGATCTGAGCCATGTCTGCGACCTACACCACAGCTCACGGCAACGCTGGATCCCTGACCCAGTGAGCAAGGCCAGGGATGGAACCGGCATCTTCATGGATACTAGTTGGATTCATTTACACTGTGGCACAAAGGGAACTCTTGTCAGTTTTCCTTGTAGCATTGTAAGTCTTGACGAGAAGCTACGTTTTTTACTGACAACTGATATTGGCTAACTGATTTTGTATAGAAATACATATAAAAGAACTTCGAAGTGAACTTAGTACATCATTGCCACAGTATGCTTACAACACCCTTGCAAAGTCAAAAATATGAGCTCACATCTCTAGGTTCATCTGCCTTTTCCAGATGATACTCTACCTCCCCCTGTTGGAGAGTTGTCATGCTATACTTATTATATTCGAACAATAGCCTCTACTGCCCTCTGCTGGAAATCTGTCATAATAAACAGAAAAATCTATGATGGTGACCCTGTAAGACGCCTCCTTAAAAGGGACTCTTTCGGGCAGTGCACAACTAGAGCAACCTTATGTGGCAGCCCTGAACAGAGTCACTAAAAGCAAGCCAACTCCTTCCTCTGACTATCAGCCAAAGAGTGAGAAATCTACTCCACTGAAGGAAATACTGGCCGCTCGGACCAAACATAATTCCAGACTGTACACAGAGGACAATGCAAGAGATTTCCTGGTTAATTTTGACTCGATTTTTTTTTTTAACTTACCCAGCCTTTATATAAAGGGTGAACCTGTTTCTTTGGCATGTTTAGTCATCAGCTGCGTAGCTGTGGCTGTGGTGTAGGCCAGAAGCTACAGCTCCCGTTCGACCCCTAGCCCGGGAATTTCCACAGGCCATGGGTGAGGCCCTAAAAAGACAAAAAAATTAAAAATAAAAAAAAATTAAAAAGAGGATAATACACAACTGCTCTCATGTGCTATAAAATGACATACATTTTGGGAAAGCAACTTAAAGTAAATCAAAAGTCTTTTAAGAATTCCTACACTTTGACTCACAAATTCCACTTCCAGGAATTCACCCTAAGGAGATAAATCCCTTCAACTTTTCAGCCCATATTTGTAGAACACCTATTACTGTGCTTGGTCCTTTGCTGGGTGTATCGTGGTAGGCAAGAAACAAAAGAGAACAAAAAAACACCCTGATTTTTATCAGAATGGAATTTAATGTAGTAGGTAATCCATTTAAAACTCAATAGATACATGAACAAAGAGAATTAAAAATCATTCATGGACATTCTCGTGTGGTGCAGTGGGTTAAGGATCCAGCATTGCCTTGGCTGTGGTGAAGGTGGCAACTGCAGTCGGGGTTTGATCCCTGGCCCAGGAACTTCCACCTGCCACAGCCATGGCCAAAAACAAAACAAAACAAAACAAAAAAACACCATTCACAAAATAAGAAACGATTAGTGAAAAGGGGTGATTAAAGACTGACCATGCTCACCACTGGCAAGACTAGGGACTCTTTTAGACAGCAGGTGGGTACATGCGTTGATGAAGCTGTTCTGGGGGGAATTAGAATGTATCAAAATGCTAAACGTGTGGGCCTCTTATTCAGAATAGCATGCTTTCTTGGTTTTGTACCTAGTAGGGCCTTACGCAGTCTTCTCAGAACGGGACCATCCACCCCCAAGTCCTCTGCTTGTCTTCTGTCCGTAGAAAAACTTTAGTCAAAGAACAAATTGAATCAGATAAGTGAGAAAATGCAGAAAGAAAGGAAAGCAAGCAAAATGAAATAATAGTTTAGCCATCCAACAAAGTCAAAGACCTGTAGTTTCTTCTCAAGGACTACAGACAACATTTGGAGCCATGTCCTTTGAGCTGTTTTGCAGATACTGAAGCCCCCACCACGGGGACTAAGTTAACTGTATGCCGCCCGCAAGCATGTAGACCCCAGACAGGTTGAAACCAGACGGCTGAGGATGCTGACTCCCAATGACCTCACCACCTACCAATCAGAAGAATGTCCCCGAGCCGACCTCACTCCCCTTCACCCCCCTCCCTTACGCTGTCTTTAAAATTCTTTCCCTGAAAGCCTTTAGGGTGTTCAGGTCTTTGAAGCACCAGCTGCCTGGACTCTGCTTGGCCCTGCAATGAACTTCCCTTTCCTCCACCACAACCTGGTGTCAGTAGACTGGCTTTACTGCACATGGGCAAGCACACCCAAGTTTGATTCTATAATAGTTTTGTTACCGGCTTGAAGTCCTCTTCAAGGAGATGAAACCCCAAAGCCTCTGGCCATGTCTCACGGTAATGCCCCTTCCCCACCTTGACCAGCCTGGGCTGCTCACTACCTGTTAGAGAAGGAATGTCACCCATTCCTCACCTTGCCTCTATATAGCCTGTTCTCCATGCAAATAAGGTCTCCTGCCCAAGACCAATCAGAAGATCAATTTGGGTCTCCCCATGCAAATAAGGTCTCCTGCCCAAGACCAATCACAAGATCAATTTGGGTCTCCCCATGCAAATAAGGTCTCCTGACCAAGACCAATCACAATCAATTTGGGTCTCCCCATGCAAATAAGGTCTCCTGCCCAAGACCAATCAGAAGATCAATTTGGGTCTCCCCATGCAAATAAGATCGCCTGCCCAAGACCAATCAGACGATCAATTTGGGTCTCCACTCAGGTCCAGGTTGTGGGATATAAAGACCACTGCAGAGTGAGCCAGGCCCTCTTTTTTAACCTGCACGCACATGAGTCCTCTCTCTGAAAAAGTACTTTGGCTTTAATAAATTTGTAAAACATCCGCCGTTCCAACGCTTTGTCACGGTGAGATAGGTACCGATGAAACTGCCACAGTATCAGTTTAAGTAACAAGTCTCCTGTGACTTACAGGGTTTGCCTTTTTACTTGCATTGTTTGGATGCTCCAGGCCTCATCTGATGCTCAACTTTTATTAATCATTTAAATCCTAGGACCCAAAACACACCACCTAAATCTAAATACAAGGGTCATCTGACGAACTCAAATGGAGGGACGTTCTGCAATATAATTGGCCTTAAAAATTGTCAAAGGAACAAAAGACCAAAAAAAGACTGAGGAGCCAACTGTCCCAGGTGGAAGGAGACCAAGAAGGCACTACAATAAATGTAATTTGTGGCCCTGGATCAGATGCTGGACCCAGAAAAAGGAGAGTTTCTTGGGACCATTAGTGAAACAAGAATATGAACCACAGATTAGATGAAAGTATTAAATCAATATTAAACTTCCTGCTGTTGATAACTGCACTGTAGTTATGCAACAGAATCTTCTTCTTTTTTTTTTTTTTTGCTTTTTAGGGCCGCACCTGTGGTATATGGAGGTTCCCAGGCTAGGGGTCTAATCGGAGCTGTAGCTGCTGGCCTACACCACAGCCACAGCAACGCCGGATCTGAGCCACATCTGCGACCTACACCACAGCTCATGGCAACGCTGGATCCTTAACCTACTGAACAAGGCCAGGGATCAAACCTGCAACCTCATGGTTCCCCTTCAAATTCGTTTCTGCTGTGCCACAACGGGAACTCCCAGAATGTTCTGCTTACAAGATACATACTGAAGTCGTAGCCTGGGTGAGAGGCAGGGTGACCAAGCTCAGTACAGACTGATCCAGTGACTGGATCAAAGAAAAATGAAAAATTTTAATAAATTTCTGTCCTCCATGCTATGATTATCCTACTAGATCATTAAGAGATCATGAGACTCTCGTTCATTCAGGCTTTTGTTGGGCTGCACTTAACTTCATTTCTGTTGAGCAGGCAGGCTATCCTGTCATAAAAAAAGTCCACGAATCCAAGACTGGCCACAAAATACATACGAATAAATACCTGTGTGCTGATCACAGATAATTCTGCAGGTGAATCCAATGACAACATCTGGTGCTTTTTTCTTTCTATCTCAAGTAATTTGTCACTTGGGTTGGTCATTTAGCATTTTTAAGTTTTAGTATCCGAGGCTGTCTTCTATTTGCCTCTGAGGGGTGAACACAAAGGAATGCAGAGCATCCGCTGTTGTATCAGACACCTAGCGGGGACCTTCCACCTGCCCGGGGGCATTACTGCACGTGCCTCCGGGTCTCTTCCTATTAGCTCAACGGTTACAGCCTGAGTCTGGGAAATTCCATTTCTAGGCCCGCCCAAGGAGAATTCACTCTTTCTAGTCATAAACTGGCTCCCAGTCCTTGATGCTGGGTCACCCACCAACAAATGCAAGATCCTCCAATGAAGCCTCAGGGCCTGGCCTATCCTGGTGTCTCACTTCCTGAAACCATTCACAAAAAGCCACCCAAAGCTGTGACTGCTGTCTGACATGGGCTTCATAAATCAGGAAAGGTCAGTATAAACTTTGCTAGATATTTTTATTTTATTTTATTTTTCAGGGCCACATCCATGGCATATGGAGGTTGCCAGGCTAGGGGTCAAATTGGGGCTGTAGCCACCAGCCTACACCACAGCCACAGCCAAGACAGATCCAAGCCACATCTGCGACCTACACCACAGCTCACAGCAACGCCGGTTCCTTAACAGAGAGACGCCAGGGATTGAAACTGCATCCTCAAGGATGCTAGTCAGATTCATTTCCACTGAGCCACGATGGGAACTCCTGTTAGATATTTTTAAAAACCAGCAATCTACTGATGGAAAAAGCTCAGAAAAGTGCTTGCCTCTGAGAGCGGAATGGAGACTGCCTGGGAGGGCATGTGGGGAACTTTCTGGAGTGTTGATAATGTTCTCTATCTGCATGGGGTGTGTTGCAGGATATACCCGTATCAAAACTCAGAGGACGTACACTTAATATTTTTGTACTTCAGAGTTCATGCATGCATTTTCCTTCAATAGAGAAAAAAACCCTATAAACACGGAACTATAATGAGATGCATGTTGAAGTATTTGGGAGGAATCCTGAGAGCTGCAATTTACTTAAAATATGTTTTCAAACTAGGTGCACTAATGGATGGACAGATGAACAGTTATGTGATACATAAATCTGGTAAAACAAAAATGGTAGAGTCTAGGTGGTGAGTCTATTGTTGTTCAGCCACACAGTGAATTCTATTTTGCTATATGTTTGAAAATTTTCAAAATACAATACTGGGGGTGGGGAGATCGACACCCAGAACCCAGGACCTCGAAATGGTCCACTGAAATACCCGAGTATCTTCCACACTGGATTAGCAATTCTCATTGGGTTGGATAAAGAAAACATGATTACAGTAATAAATAATCATTAGCTTTCTTCTGTCCCAGCCATTGGCTGGTCTAGTGAACTGCAAGATCGTGGACAAGTCCAGATCAAAGATGGAGGTCCAATGTACAAGTGTAGGTTCAGGGTACAGGTTCAGAACACAGTCTTACCTTGTTCTTCATCCTCACTCTTATCCTGGCCCTCATCATCAAGCTCAATGTCATGTTCACTCTCACCTTCAATTTGACCTTTACCCCCAGGGTGACCTTCACTCTTACTCTCATCCTGACCCTCACTCTCATATTAGCTTTTACCCTCAACCTAGAGGGTAAAAGCTAGTGAAGTCTCACCTTGACTCCCACCTAGACCCATCAACTTCATTTGTTTACCCTGACATCTTCTCAACTTCACTTTCAACCTTATATTTGCCATCACCTTCACTTTCAACCTTCTCCTGACCCAACCTTCACTTTCACCACCATGTTCAAGTAAATGAACAAATCTAGATCCAAGATCCAGGTCTCACACCTCTGTTATGATATGAGGTGCAGCTCTACCATCTATGATCATGTCCAGGTCCATGACATGTGGTCCATGATCTTCCAAGGCAAGATCAGATCTTGGTCTAGAACAAGGTTACAGGTCTAATGTCAGGTTCAAGGTCCAGGACAAATACATGTCCAGCTCCAGGTCAGCAGGGCTGGTCAAGGTGAAGGTCTAGGTTCATTACCAACGTATAGGGGAACAGTTCAGCCACAGAGCCCTGAGGGCTTTATGCAGGCCCAAAGTCCAGATTCAATATTCAAGTCTAAATCTAAGGTCCAGGTCCATGTCTATGACCAAGGTCAGGTCTAGGTCCAAATCTGAGGTAAAACCAAAGGTCTACATTCAAGTTCAGAAGTTCAGCTCTAAATTCTAGGTTCTCAGTCCAAGGTATAATAATCTCAAACACAAGTTCCGTGTCAAACTCATGTCTAAGTCCCAGGTTCAATGTTCAAGGGAAAATCAAGTTTTGGGATGAATTTCCAGGTCTAATGTCATGTCTAGGTCTAGGACTGAGGTCTAGGGTCCAGGTTTAAGAACCGTGTATCAAGAATTATATCTATACCTAAAGATCAGATTTAAGGTTCAGCTTCAAGGTTCAGGACAAATTCAAGCACATGGCTGAGGTCTGGTGTCTGATTCTCAGGTCCAAGTCCAAGGACAAGGTCAATAGCCAAAGCCTATGACCAAGCTGAGATCTGAGGTACAGTCCACAGATCAGGTCAAGGTCTAGGTCTACGTTCGGGCTTCAAAGTCCAGGTCTAAGATTCAGGTGCAAGGTCCAAGGCCTACTTCCAAGTTCAGGGTTTGGTTCAAGGCCCATGACTATTTTTGAGGTCTGAGGCTCACATCCAAGGTTGAGGGGGAAAAGTGTAGGTTGGATCTGAGAGGATGAGGGGAGACTAGACAAGATAGCGGAGCAGAAGAACCCTGAGCTCCTCTCCTCTCAGGAGCTCACTAAAATCACTATTTGCAAAACAACCACTGATGAAAAACACTAAAACCTACCAGAAATGATCTTCTACAACTAAAGACACAGGAAGGAAGCACAACAAGAGAGATGGACTCGAGATATAATGAGATCCTGCACTGGTGGGCAACACACACACTGGAGAATAATTACATGGCAGAGCTTCTCCCACAGGAGTGAGAGTTCTGAGACCCACGTAAGGCTCCCCAGCCTGGGCGTCCTGCACCAGGAAGAGGACTTCCCAGAGCATTTGGCTTTGAAGGCCAGCAGGGCTTAATTTCAGGAGCCCGAAAGGACTGGGTGGAATAGGCTTCACTCTTTCTTCTTGTTCTTTTTCAATGGCCACACCTGCAGCATATTATGGATGTTTCTGGGCTAGGGATTGAATCGGAGTTGCAGCTGAGTCCTATACCACAGCCACGGCAACACCCCAGCTGAGCTGCGTCTGTGACCTACCTCGAAGCTTGAGGCAATGCCGGATCTTTAATGCACCTAAGGAGGTCAGGGAGGGAAAAAAACCCACGTTCTCACATCCTTAACCTGCTGAACCACAAGGGGAACTCTGAGACTTCAGTCTTATAAAGTACATACAGGAGTTCCTGTCGTGGCTCAGTAGTTAGCAAACCAGACTAGCATCCATGAGGACACTGGCTCGATCCCTGGCCTCACTCAGTGGGTTACGGATCCAGCGTTGCCGTGAGCTGTGGTGTAGGTCGCAGACGCGGCTCGTATCCCGCGTTGCTGTGGCTGTGGGGTAGGCCAGCAGCTACAGCTCCGGGTGGACCCCTAGCCTGGGAACTTCCATATGCCGCGGGTGCGTTCCTAAAAAGATAAAAGACAAAAATAAATAAAAGGTGCATATAAAACTCTCACGCACACCAGGACCCAAGGCAGAAGCAGTATTTGATAGAAGCCTGAGCCAGACCTACCTGCTGCTCTTGGAGAGTCTCTTGGAGAGGAGGGGTGAGTCGGTCAGCTGTGGCAATGCTGGGGAACATTCGACCAGGAGAACACTCCTGGTAGCTGCCATCTTGGCTCGTTAACTCTAAGGCCTGGCCCCATCCAACCTTCCCACCCAACTGCTTCCAGGCGCCAGCGTTGGGAAGCCGCAAGCGTAGTCCCGCCCACTAATAGCTAACAGCCTGGCGGCCTAAAGACGTCCCCAGCCCACAGCTGCCTATGGCTGCCTCTAGACACGCCCCTAGAAACAGCCCTGCCTACCAGAGGGCCCAGACCTAGCTCCACCCACCAATGGGCGGCACCAGCCCCTCCCTTCGGAAAGCCTGCTCTAGCCTCTGGACCAACCTCACCCACCTGGGGCAGACACCAGATGCCAGTAACCCACTATCTAGGCTCCAAAAGCCACTTGTTTTTCTCCTTTGCAAGGAGGCTGCAGAGCTGGGAAGCCTCCGGGGTGCTCCTTCTGCTGTTTCAGATTCCCTGGCTTGCACCAGAGCGCTCTACAAACCAGCTGTGCCCCCAGAGGTGCAATGCAGACCTCGTGGGCCTAGCAATTGCATGGCGTTTCCAAAAACTTTTCTGGCGGGCTCTGGAAGTGTTGTTGGGGTTCAGGAGTGGTTCTCAGAGGCTTCCCCCGCTCGACGGTGTCTGTGTGCAGACAAGGGAGAGGCCAACATCCAGCGAGGTGGTGGTGGGGCGGCGGAAGGTTGTTGCTCGCCTGTGATCTTGGAAGGGAGGCTGGACCAGGGGTGCAAAGTGGGACGCTCCTGTTTAGGACTGAGATGGCAGAATGTTTCTAGTTTTTTGGGGTTTTTTTTGTCTTTTTGCCTTTTATGTAGAGCCGCACCTGCGGCATATGGAGGTTCCCAGGCTAGGGGTCTAACAGGAGCTGTAGCTGCCGGCCCTCGCCACAGCCACAGCAACGCAGGATCCGAGCCGTGTCTGCGACCTACACCACAGGTCACGGCAACGCCGGATCCTTAACCCACTGAGCAAGGCCAGGGATCGAACCCGCAACCTCATGGTTCCTGGTTGGATTCCACTGAGTCACGATGGGAACTCCTGAGATGCACTTGTAACCTCTGAATGCTTTGAATTATTCACTCTGATAAGCGCTGCAGCTTTGGTTGCATTTTCTTACCTGCTTTTGTACGCATTCCCTCACACGGAGTGTATGCTGTCCTGTTCTTTTGGGGGAAAGCCAGATTCATTGCTCTAGAAACAGACCCCAGGGCTGAATCTTCCCTTATGACAAAATATGAAGCAGGAGTCATTCAGTATTTTTAAAATTCAGGTCTCTATTTTTCCTGTGCAAACACGAACACAGGCATAAGTAATAATTAAGGCTTTTTAAAACATATGCATTTTGATAACACATCACTAGTTACATTTTTGCTGATGGTATGCGCTTGGAGCACACCTTCCTTTAAAAGGCCTTTTATTTTTTTTTATTTATTTTTTTTATTTTTTTTTCCTTTTGTCACTTTATGGCCGCACCCGCGGCATGTGGAGGTTCCCAGGCTAGGGGTCTAATTGGAGCTGTAGCCACTGGCCTGCGCCGCAGCCACAGCAACTCAGGATCCGAGCCGTGTCTGCAACCTACACCACAGCTCACGGCAACGCCGGATTGTTAACCCACTGAGCAAGGGCAGGGATCGAACCCGCAACCTTATGGTTCCTAGTCGGATTCGTTAACCACTGCGCCACGACGGGAACTCCTAAAAGGCCTTTTAAATTCATTTTTTTAAACAGCTAAGATGGTCAAATGATCCATCATAAAAACCAGACAAGACTCATGTAAATCCAAAACGCATACTTGAAAATGCAGCACCTTTTCTCTGAACTACGTGAGGGCCCAGGTGTGTAGCTTACAGATGATGACATCAGACCACAGAGACCAAAGCTGCCAAAGCAAATGGGGCGTCTTGTCTGAGAAGAGGGAAGAAGAAGGGAGGAGAAAGGAGGAAGAAGAAGGGGAGACAGAGACAAAAACAGAGACTGAAAGAAAGAGCAGGAAAACCTGCATATATGGCTTCTCTGCATCGGGAAAGCGACTTGTCTCGGGGTTGTTTACAATGTCTATTAAGGAAAGGATGGGCCATTAAGGTCATAATTCATAATCATAGAACCCGAATCTATAGCTAGCTTCTAAAACAAAATGTTAATGGAATTCTATTTACAGGATTAAACCGAAAGAGCTAGTTGTACAGGCGGCACAGTTCTGGCTGGCTAAGGGCTCTGCCGCAGGACGTAATAACTCGCGGCTGCGGGGCTTCCTCTCCCGGGTGAAGGAGCAGCTGGCAAAGCTATGGCCTGAGAGTCTTTGCACTCAGCTCGTCTAGGGACCCCACTCTGACCCCAGCCTGGGAGGCCCTGCTCTCAACAGAGCAGGCCGCCCCAGGGCCCCGACTTCGACCAGGAGGGAGGCTGTCTTTGAGCCCAGGTGGCGATTCAGGCTATGTCTCCCTAACAGAGATGGTCTTTTCTATCAAACAGGTTCCGGTTCCCCAGTGGCTGGATGGCTGGGAGCCTGAATTGCTTCTCAGACTTGAAGTAACCTCAGCTGGGGCCACCTGGCTTCAACCCTGGTGCTTGTCACAGCGCCACCAAAGGCCAGGGTTGCTAGGGTCCCAAAGAGCACACAAGGGGATACCAGAGCCAGAAATGTATCCCAGACTGCCTCATGTGTCAAACTCGAGTTACATGAATATTGAACTCTAGTTACGGGTACTTTTGGGTCTGTTACATCTCCCTCAACGGAAGGTGGCCAGTTGAGGGGCAGGTGACTAAATACTCTTGCATTTACAAAAAAAAAAATGAAGTTCAGGGAGTTCTCTGGTGGCACAGGGGGTAAGGATCCAGCACTGTCATCCCAGTGGCTTGGATCACTGCTGTGGAGAGGGTTCGATTCCTAGCCTGGGAACTTCCACATGCCACGGGTGTGGCCAAAAACACACAAAAAGTTCACAAGTCTAAATATTTTTCATGGATAAAACAAATAAAGAGTTCTGTGCACACCCTTTCGTACTCTTGGGTCGGGGACGTCTCACGCTGTACAAAGTCCCACCTCAAGCAGCCTCACATGGGGCTCGCAGTGGCCCTCCACTTAACCGGGGACTCAACGTGATGAGGTCCCTTTTCTAGAGGAGGAAACCAAGGCTCTCTCCCGAGGCCACAGGGCTCGCAAAGGGTAAGGGAAGCTGGAATTCAACCCCAGCCAAGTCCGGCACCACGGAGCTGGGGCCACACAGCGTCACGAGGACGGCTGACTCTGGGAAGCGGGAGTCAGCGCCGCGTTTTCACTGCTGTTTGGTCTCGGTCTGGGGCTCGTCCCCAGGCCCCTCCCCGTCAGGCGGAAGGCCAGTCTTCACCCGACTTTCCAGCTGGCTTAGCCGCTGCTTCACTTTCAACTGGGCGGCGTTGTACTCGGCCAGGAGCCGCGCAAACCTGGTCTGCAGGGTGTCCAGGGACGTCTCCAGGTGCTCCACCTTCTCCTCCAGGTCCCTGGGATCCGCCCCGGCCTTGGCCAGTTCCTCGTCGATCAGGTTGTCCTTCATCAGGATCTGCCGCCCCTTCTCCTCGAGCGCCTTCTTGGCCTCCGGGTATTCGGTGAGCGCCTCCATCAGGTCGTCCTTGGAGAGGCAGAACAGGTCCGAGTAACCGATGCTCCTGATGTTGGCCGTCCTGCGGTTCCCCGACTTGCTGCCCTTGATGTTCAAGATGCTGATCTCTCCGAAGTAACTGCCGTCACTGAGCACCACGAACTGGGTGACCCCATCCTCGGCCACCACGGCCAGCTTGCCCTCCTTGATGATGTACATCTCCCTGCCGATGTCACCCTTCTTGCAGATGTAGTCCCCAGGGCTGAACACGGCGGGCCGCAGCTTCAGCACCAGCTCCACCAGCAGCCCCGCCTCACAGTCCTGGAAGATGCGGACCTTCCGGAGAGTGTCCAGGTGCACGTTGATGGCGATCTCGGCCTTCAGCTTGTCTGGCAGGCTCCTGAGCACCTCCTTCTCATCCACCGTCTTCTTGTTGGCCCACAGGTAGTCGAACCACCGGATCACCCGGGTCTCCAGGTCCTTGGTCACTTTGCGGAACTGCATGTACTGCTTGATGGAGTCGATCTTGGCCTGGAACTCAGCCCGGGAGGCGTTCATGTTTGAGATCATCGAGCCCACGTTGCCCACGATGGTGGCAAAGATCAGGACGCCCACCAGGAAGTCTATGACCACAAAGAGATACTCCTCGTCTTTGACGGGGGGTGGGGTCTCGCCGATGGTGGTCAGGGTCAAGGTGGACCAGTAGAGACTGTAAATGTACTTCCTGGAGAGGCGTCCATACTCCGGGTTGGAGATGTTTGGGTAGACCCAGGAATCTGTGCCGAAACCAATGAACTTGGAGATGGCAAAGTAGATGCAGGCGTTCCAGTGGATGATGATGAGGATATACAGGACCAGGTTCCCAATCCTGAACATGTTGGGGTAGTTGGTCCTCGTCTCCGTGCGGTCAAAGAATTCGAAGAGCCGGGCCAACTTCAGCAGGCGGTTGAACCTCAGTTCTGGGTAGTTCATGCCCAGCTTAAAGAAAGCCAGGTCCGTGGGGACCAGGGACAGCGTGTCCAGCTTGAAGTGCACAGTCTTCCTGTAGTGCTTCCACAGCCGGTCGGCATCCGTCACCATCAGGCCCTGCTCTAGGAAGCCTAACGAAGAAGACAGATCACATGAGCATCAGAGGCTACTTTTTTATGACCATGGTCCACAGAAAGGTATTTTACCTTAGACTACACAAGATGCAGTTCTAATAATAGAAACAATTTCAAAAACCACACTTACCATTACTATAGGAAATGTACACCGATATTTTCTAGTCAGTGATCTAATTTTCTTTTTTTTTTTAATGGCTGCACCCATGGCATATGGTAGTTCTTGGGCCATGGATTGAATCCAGGCTGCAGCTGTGACTTACACTGCAGCTGCAGCGATGCTGGATTTTTTAACCTACTGCGCCAGGCTGGGGATTGAACCTGTGCCTCTGAGGTGACCTGAGCTGCTACCGTCAGAATCTTAACCAACTGCACTACAGCGGGATACTCCTGATCTAATCTATTTCATTCAATTAAAAATACAGATCAGGAGTTCCGTCGTGGCTCAGTGGTTAACAAACCTGACTAGCAACCACAAGGATGCAGGTTCCATCCCTGGCCTTGCTCAGTGGGTTGAGCATCCGGCACTGGCATGAACTGTGGTGCAGGTTGCAAATGTGGCTTGGATCCTGCATTGCTGTGGCTGTGGTATAGGCCAGCGGCTACAGCTTTGATTCAACCCCTAGCCTGGGAAACTCCATATGTCGGTGGTGCAGCCCTAAAAAAAAAAAAAAAGAAAGAAAATGAAGCCTGGGACCCACCCCCTGGGACTCAGCCTGGTCTGGAGATGAGCTGGACCTTGGGAGTCCCAAGGCACCCTTACTGGTGAAATCAACCAAACAGGCCATGACCCGCCACGTCCTTTTCTCTTCCTCTTCCTCTTCTCTCTTATCTTTTTCTCTTTCTCCCTCCCTCTCTCTCCTTCCTCCCTCCCTCCTCTTTCTTTTCTTTCCTTTCTTTCTTTCTCCTTTCCTTCCTCCCTCCCTCCTTCCCTTCCTTCCTTTCACTTTCAAACATGCAACAGAATAGACCAACATCACAAATGCTTTTTAGATTTAGGTAGCATCAGAACCACCCTGAGGGCTCGCTGTAAGATGCAGGACTGGGCCCGACCCCAGAGCTTGGTCCCGTGGCACTGGTGACCAACGGGTGGTGCTGCTAACCCAGGGCCACACTTTCAAGGCTCGACGGAAGTAGGACTGCCCCCTCTGTGAAGAGCAAACCTCAAGTCTGTGGTCACATGTTAGGGACCCCCTGATTCCTGGCCCCCGTTCCCTATTTCATTCTTTGGTTACACTCCTGTTTATTGGGTGCTTGGATCATTACGTGGCACTCCCGTGCCTTGGGACTCCTGGGAACTTCCTTAATTATCTTCTCTCAAATCTGACGATTTTGTCACTGGGAACATGATCCATGGCCTCTTGGTGTCTGTGCCCACCGGCCCCGCTCTCCCCTGGCTTCCTGAAAAGGGGTGGGGTCAATGTCAGTGTCTAAGGGAGGGCAGCCTGTCCCCGAAGCCTGAAAGAGACAGGGAATCCCCTCGATGAGTTGGCCACCCACAGAGCTCCTGAAACTCCATAGGCTGACCAGGGAGCCACGTGACCAGGGAGCTATGTTCTTGAGATCTTCTAAGTTAAGGGCACTGATCTGGAAGCAGCAAGGGATGCCCATCTGGTCTGCTGGGGGGTGACCGTGGACGTGGGACCAGTCACTTAGCATCATTTCTAAAGCAGTAAGATGGAGGTAATAGCGTCCACACTTCTTGTCTCATGCAGCAGTCCCATTTTCTTTTTTTTTTTCCTGTGGCCGCACCCACAGCACGCAAATGGTCCTGGGTCAGGAATCGAACCCAAGCCACAGCAGGGACAACACAGAATCCTTAACCGCTAGGCCCCTGGGAACTGTGTCATGCAGCAGTTCTGACAAGAAAACAAGATGCGCTTGGAGTACACTGCCCGTCACGGAGCCACCCGAGGTTCTCCTGTGACCCAGTGTTTACATCCACAGCCACGGCACCATTTTAGCTTAAAAACCTTGGAAATGACAGCGGGGCCTTTGCCAGCTTATGTGATGTCTCCGTTGAAAATTAGAAAAATGATTCCCAAGATTGCACAGCTGGGAGCCAGAGGCATGGGTAAGGTTTCAGCCCCAAGTCACAGCCAGAGCTGACCTTGTCACTGGGGTCCTCAGACTCTTTATTCAATAGAAATTTATAAGAGGCCAGATGAGAAATTCAGGCCAGGCTTTACCGGGACTCATGCTGCAGCAGGAGGGAGCAAAAGCAAGTAGCAGGTGCTCTCGCTCATGTCTTGAGAAGCGGGGGAGCTGGTCTCTTATATGAGGTGACGGTGGGGGTGGATTAGTGGGTTGCGCTTAGGTGTTCTGTGCATGTGTGCACTTTTGGTCCCTTATAGGTTCTTTGCATTCTGTTTCTCAAGGAGATGTTTGCCCAGGTGCAAGTGCAGGTGCTCTGGGAAGGCTCCCAGGTCCCAGCCCGTCTTAATCTGAAGGAGTCATCATCTGCCTGGGCCCCGTTTCAGGTTCTAGTTCTCTCTATACTAAGACTCTTCCTCTAAAAGCCACGGGGTAGGAATCCCCATTGTGGCTCAGCAGTAACGAACCAGATTAGTACTTATGAGGACATGGGTATGATCCCCGGCCTCGCTCAGTGGGTTAAGGATCTGGCATTGCCATAAGCTGTGGTGTGGGTTGCAGATGTGGCTCGGACCTGGTGTTGCTGTGGCTGTGGCGTAGACCGGCGGCTGCAGCTTTGATTTGACCCCTAGCCTGGGAACCTCCTTATGCCCCAGGTATGGCCCTGAAAAAAAAAAAGCCACAGGGTAACATGTCCTGGCTGTCCTCTGACTGTCCAAGAAGAGGAACTCCAAGGGCTTCTGTCCTATCTCCCTGAGCCTGCCCTGTGGCCCCCGAGTCCCCTCGTGCCCACACTGTGGGGTCTGCCAGCCGGCCCAGAGAAGGCCTGGCACACTCACCCGTCCGGGCTCGGACCAGCAAATCCAAGCCGTAGAGAACGTCTGCTGAGTAATCCAGGACCAGCCAAAGCATCAGGTGCTCAGACTGAAGTTCATCGAAACAGGCCCTAAACCAGTGCGAGAAGGGGGACGGGTGGGCCACCCGGAGCGGGGCGCGTGCGGGCGGCAGCTCTCTGCTACAGACGCTGGCTGGTCAGTTCAACCCACTAACAGCCCTGCCTGCGGGGCTGCACCCCCGCGTCAGCACCCCAGGCTCTCATGAGCCCTAGACTCCCAGAAGCTTTTCTGTCCCAAGCTCACAGAGCTCCTTAGAAGAGCTGGGTCCCAAAGAGTGGGCCCTGTTGTCTCTCAGCAGGAAGCGACAAAACCCCCAGCCCCCGGGGAAGGGCAGCTTTTCCAGGCCTCAGTGATGGAGTCCGAGAAAGGGGCGGAGGGCTTGCCCTTCCTGGGGCCAAAGGCCAACAAAGACACAAACATTTCTGAGAGATCAGCAGTGGAACAAGCCACACCTGCCCCCACAGAGGACGGCTTGTTCTCCACCCCCATCCTGCAGGCCAGCTTGGGGACACCCCGAGGTCCCTCCACCGCCCTCACAAGAGCTCACCCTGCACCTGGGGCCGGCAGCCAGCTCGGAAAGCCCGAGCCCACCGCCAACAGAGAACCTCTGTCCTGCTCAGGAATGGGCCACCCCCCGCCCCTCAGAGGAGCAGCAACTCTTCCCTGCATCTTCCTCCTGCAACCCGATTAAGAAGCCTCCACAGGAGTTCCTTCTGTGGCGCAATGGGATTGGCGGAGTCTTGGGAGCCCTGGGACACAGGTTTGATCCCCGGCTTGGTGCACTGGGTTAAAGATCTGGCATTGCCACAGCTGTGATTTGGGTCCCAACTGTGGCTTGGATCTGATCCCTGGCCTGGGAACTCCATATGCCGAGGGGTGGTCAAAAAGGGAAAAAAAAAATAGGAAGGCTCCAGGGTTCCAGGACCCTTTCTTTCTTTCTTTCTTTTTTTATGACAGTACCCCCAGCATATGAAAGTTCCCAGGCCAGGACTGAATCCAAGCCACAGCTGTGACATATGCCCCAACCTTTAACCCACTGCTCTAGGCTAGGGATCGAACCTATGCCTCTGCATCCACCCGAGCCACTGCAGGCAGATTCTTAAGCCACCGCGAAACAGCAGGAACTCCCCAGGACCCTTGTTTTGATCTCACACACAGGCCCCACCAGTGCTTCAGGGAACCCTGGTGGCCCTCTTATAGGCCCTCCTCGCAGACGGGGACACTGAGGCACACAGAGCTGCCCGGTGGCCGAGGCCCGCTGCCCCTCCCGGGTGGAGGCCCGGGCCGCGCTCCCACCTGCACACGAGCAGACACCAGTTGTAGAAGACCGGCACGGCGATGACCGTCAGCCAGCGGTAGTACACGTTGCTGGATGGGTCCACCACGATGGGCTCCTTCTTCTTTCTGGAAATACCGACACAAACAGCAGTGCGTTGTTGGAAGACCACAGCTTTGGAGGGGCTTAGAGACACCAGGGCCACTGTGGGCTGAAGCTGAAGAGACGGGACAGCGTTCTGTCGGGCCTGGGGGGTCATGTGGGTGTATGGGTGCCCCCACCCAGGCTGGGAGCAACGCAGACTCAGAGCACCTTCCTTCCCAGGTCGACTCCCCAGGGAGCCGCAGGTGACTCTGAAACTGCGGTGATGACACGTATGATCCAGGCTGCAGGATGCTGGCAAGGAGGACACGGCACTGCAATGTCGGAACTCTTGGAGAGCTTTGTGGAAATGCTGACACTGGGGCCCACCCAGACCCCCTCTGGGGCTGGAGCCTGGAAATGTGCATTTAGTCACCGCCCCACGTGATTCTGGGGCAGCTCCTCTCTGCACTGAACTCGGGAGCGTCCCCCCCGCCCCCCCCTTGTGGGAGGGGGTGCTCTCCAGCTTGCTGACCGCATCTGTGCAGATGTGCTTAGACTCATTTGCAGTGAGTACCAGGATCCTGCCTCTCCACCCAAACCTGCCACCAGCGAACCTTCAAGGTCACGTCCGCCAGCACTGAACGAGAGAAATAGCTTAGGGGGCTTTCTGGTCTCATTTTCAGGATTTTCGGAGGATTCGAAATTATAGGCTGTACCAGAGGCCTTCTTTTCTCTGGGTCCATGCGTCTCCTCCCCAACCCCACCTCCAGCGAAACTGGAGAGCTGCCCCCGGCCCCGGAAGAGACAGACCGTGGATTCTGCCTTCACCTCCACTCTGAAAGGTCAAGTTCAGCTGCTCATTTGATGGGGCTTTGGACGTTCTTTACACTCGTCACCAATGGGTTCGGATTAAAGTTTGCAAACAGTGTTTTCTAGCGCCCAGAAGGGCTCGGCTGACTTCCCCACCCCCACCCCGGCGGCCACCTTTTGAGCAAATAGTACACGGGGGACGGGGATGGAGCTGCAGACACCCCTGCCTACCCGCCCCCACCCCACCCCACCCC
>PVHT020003144.1:1077475-1125167 GCA_004024745.2 Catagonus wagneri | reverse complement strand
GCCGCCCATAAGCAGCCCACTCAGGGGCTGACCCTGAGCCCTGATGGCCTCGCCCTTCTCCCAGGGAGGGGCTGGGGACCAGGCCTGCAGTGTCCGGGGAACCCCCTCTTTGGATGCGGTTTCTCCCAGTACTTACTCCTCTTTTTTGGGGTTTTCCTTTTTCTCTTCTTCCTTTTTCTCCTCCTTTTTCGCCTTGTCTCTGGACGACACGGTGTGATATTTAGCAGTTTTTCACATACCAGGGTCACTACCACGGGGAGAGGGTAGGCCACTATGACGCAGGAAAGGGGGCGGGGTGCAGGAAACAGATCTTTCCAGCACACTGGGATGAAGCGAGGTCACTGATTTCATTAATAGTAATAACGATATTGTTATTATTCCTGAAGAGTGACGTAAACCACTTCCACCGAAGTATCTGTTATACACTGAAGTGCACACAGGGATTCAGGCCATTATGCCCTGATTTCTGTCCTATTTTCACAAGCCCTTAGGAAGTCTCAAGCAGCTTGAGCCTGGAGACAGCTGCTGGCCTCTGCCACAGCCACGCCACAGCCACAGCCACACCAGATCTCAGCCACATCTGCAACCTAAGCACAGCTCATGGCAACGCCGGATCCTTAACCCACTGAGCAAGGCCAGGGATCAAACCCACATCCTCACAGACACTATGTCAGGTTCCCAGCCTGCTGAGGCACAACGGGAACCACAAGACTGGAGACATTTTGTGGCAAACAAATGGGAAAATAAACCGCAATCCGCACCTTTAGGGCGGCAAAGTCGCCGGCAGTTTTGGGAGTCACGGAGGCAGTTCTGTGTTCTGAGGAAAGCGGGGGTGGCCTTTCCACTGTTCTGGAAGGAAATGAACACTTGGCCCTTGGTGAGAAAGCTGGGGGACAGAAAGGAGGTGAGACCGGCTGGCATAGGTAGGGTAGGGGCAAATCCTTTGTTGTCTGGGGCAAATGAGCCACGTTCAGATGCTTGTAGACTTTGCTGGAAGTGATGCTGTGGGTGGGACCGTGCCCCTCTGTCTGCATCTGTAGGAAGGTCCCGTGAGGGCAGGTGTCTTCTCAACACACATCATTCCTCTGCTTGCTCTTCTTGCTTTTTTTTCTTTTTTCTTTTTTTGACTGCACCCACAGCATGTGGAAGTTGCCGGGCCAGGGACTGAACCCACGCCACAGCAGTGTCTATGCCAGATCCTTAGCCTGCTGAGCCATAAGAGAACTCCTGCTTCCTCCTCTTTACCACATGTGTTTTATGGGGCTGGACCCGGTTAGAGCGGTCACCTATTCATAGTTATGGTAGTTCTGCAAGGCAGGCAATAGCTGAGGAAACAAGGTGGGTGGAAAAAGACCCTGCCTGCCTCTAGCCTCCACCCTGAATCACCTGCAGGGCCTTCTGATTGGCTCCTGTTCTCCGTCTTGAGAAACAAGTGTCTGCTAACTAAATATTCATCATAAAAGGATCAATGCATTTTACACAGCACTTCATCAGGAAATAATCAGAAACGTGTGCAAACACGTACAGAAAAATAATCACCACCGTATTTCTAATAGTCAGAAAGCATACGTAATCTCATCATGTGACAGAGGAGTTTCAACAATCATGGAATTCTATGAGGCCATCTTTTTTTCTTTTTGCTTTTTAGGGCTGCACCCGTGGCATATGGAAGTTCCCAGGCTAGGGGTCAAATCAGAGCTACAGCTGCCAGCCTACACCACAGCCACAGCAATTCAGGATCCAAGCCACATCTGGGACCTAAACCACAGATCACGGCAACACTGGACCCTTAACCCACTGAGTGTGGCCACATCCTCATGGATCCTGGTTGGGCTCGTTAATCACTGAGCACAAAGGGAACTCCTAGGAGGCCACTTAAAATGACGTTGTGGAAGAACATTCAGTGACGGGATAAAGTTCCTCGTATTTAAAAAATAGACTACAAAATATTTTATAATAGCTGTACTCATTTTCTATGGCTTCCAGAATAAATTACCACACCTTAGGTGGCTTCAAGTGGCCCAAAGGTATTATCTTGCGGATCCGCAGGTTAGAGGTCTGGCGGGGTCTCTGATAGGAAACTCAAGGTGCAGGCTGGGCTGTGACCTTCCTGAAGACTCTAGGGGACGGTCTGTACCCTGCTCTTTTGTGTCTTTTTGTTTTTTCTTTTTTTGGCCGCCCTGAGGCAAATGGAGTTCCCAGGCCAGGGAGCAGATCTGGGCCACAGTTCTGACCTATGCTGTAGGTTCAGCAACGCTGGATCCTTTAACCCGCTGCTCCGGGTGGTGCTGCAGAGATGCTGCCATCCCGCTGCACCACAGTGGGAATTCCTGTTTCCTGCTCATTTGGATGGTTGGCAAAATTCAGTTCTCTGCAATTATTAGACCCATATCTTCATTTCTTGCTGGCTGTAAACTGAGGGCATTCCCAGCTTTTAGGGGCTGCTGCACCCTTGGTTCCTGATGGCCTTTCCCCATCTGCAAAGCCAGCAATGGCAGGTTGGGTCCTTAAGACACCATCTCTCTGATTTTCTGCTGCTGGGAAAAGTTCTCCACTTTTACGGAAGCATGTGACTAGAACTGGGCTCACCTTGATAATCCAGGCTAATCTCCCATCTCAAGGTCCTTCAGCTTCATCACATCTGCCAAGTCCCATTTGCAGTGTAAGGTAACATAGTCACAGGATGTGGGGATTAGGACACGGATGCCTCCAGGAGCCATTATTCTACCTATTACAGTCAACATTGGTCCTCAAAGCTTGACATCATCCGTTGTGCAAAAGGACCTCACCCCCATTCCAAGATCCCCCAGCCTCATCCCATTACAGCAGAGTCCAAAATTATCATCTGAGTCTCATCAACTCAGAAGTTCCGCATCTCATCATCTAAATCAGATGTGGGTGGACTCTGGGGGTGCATCATTCCAGGCCATGCGTCCCCACTGCCTGTGAAACTCCAGAGGCAAATCCTCTGCTCCAAAAACAGAGGCAGGCGTGGGATAGCACACGTATATATTCTATTTCAACAAGGGAGAAGATGGAAAGACAAAAGGAGTTACTGGTTCTAAGCAGTTTTGAAATCCAGCTGGGCAATCAGCACTGTTCTCAATGCAGGACAATAATACCCTGAAGTTCACAGCTCTACCCTCCCGAGTTGTCCTTCCTTTTTCTTAAAAGGAAGCACCTGTTGGTTTGTAGCTGAGTAGTTTTATCAGCCTGCTTCCTGCCAGCAGAACTTAGGGGTCCAATAGTCTTCCTTCATTTGTACTGCTTGTGTCCTTCCCGTCCAGCCTGGCGGTGTTTCTGCTGGTATAAAACCTTCCAGAACTTCATGAATCATGTACCCTAGAGGACCACTCTGCTAGCCAGGAGGCTCATCCACAGATTTTTCTGGAAATTTCTATTTTTGGCTTCTGCTGAGATGGCTGAGGGGGAGCCATGTGTCCCACCCTCCATTTCTTCAGAGGGTCTTTTGCGTGAAGGAATACTCTCAGCTTTTCATCTTGCTAAGTTATTAGCCAAGGTGCACACTCATCTTTTTTTCCGAAAGCATGGTTTCCTGATAGTGAGTTGTTAAAAACTACAATCTTTTGCCACTTGAACAGGCTGAGAATTTCCCAAATCATTAAGTCTCGTTTCCTTTTAACAGTTCTGCCCTCAATCTCTCTCCTTCCTCTCCGGTTTTACCATAAGCAGCAAGAATAAGCCAGGCTGCACCTTCAACACCTTTGCTTAGAAATGTCCTCAGCTAAATATATGAGCCCATTGCGTACAAGTTCTGCTTCTTGCATATTTGGGGGACATAATCCTGCTAAGCCTTGTGCCACGAAACAAGAATCCCCTTTCCTTCAGTTCCCAGTAGTCTGCTCCTCACTTCCGTATAAGCCCGCACAGCATTCCTAAGGTCCAGATGTCTTAACAGTCTGTTTCAACCATTTAGGTATTAGTTATGCAAGTAGTTTAAATTTTCTCCATAATGCTCACCATTTCCTTCTGAACACTCACTGGTAGAATTTTTCACATCCAAATTTCTTTTAACAGCCTATTCTAAGCAAATCAAGCTTAAAAAAAAAAAACTTAAAATTCTTCAAGATCCTGCCTGCCGTTCAACTCCAAAGCCAAGTCCACATGTTAGGTATTTGTTACAGCAGCAGCCCCCCACCCCCCCACCCCCCGCTTCCAGAACCAAAAGCTGTGGTATTAGTTTCCTACTGCTGCCAAAACAAACAACCACGAATGTAGTACCTTTGAACAACCCAGATTTCTTATCTGACAGTCCTGGGGATTGGAAATCTGGTACGATCTGACTGGATAGAAATCAAGTTGTCAACAGGCTGTGTTCCCTTCTGGAGGCTCTGGGGTCGTCGGTAGAATTCGGTTCCTTGAAGCCTCAGACCCAGGTCGCTGTTTCCTGCTGGCTGCGTGTGGAGGGCCAGGGCATCCACGGCTCATGCCAGCACCCACCCCGCTTCCTCCGTCTTCAAAGCCAGCAGTGACCATCAGGGTCTCTTTGACCCCTTTGAATCTCCTCTCCTCCTTCCATTTCATATCTCTGACCTGCTCTCCCTTCCACTTCGGCCTTTTTTTTTTTTTTTTTTTGGTCTTTTTAGGGACACACTGGCAGCACACGGAAGTTCCTAGGCTAGGGGTCGAGTCAGACCTACAGCTGCTGGCCTGTACCTCGACAGCAACGCCAGATCCAAGCTGCATCTGCGACCCACACCGCAGCTCAGGGCAACGCTGGATCTGTTACCCACTAGGTGAGGCCAGGGATGGACCCCGCATCCTCATGGATACTAGTCAGGTTCATTACCACTTCTGCTTTTAAGAACTCACGGGACTACGCTGGGCCCACCTGGATAATCCAGGCTACTCTCTCCAGCTGAAGGTCCTTCCATTTAATCATATTTGCAAGACCTCCTCTGACTTGTAAGGCGATCTCCTCACGGGTTGCAGAGATTAGGATGAAAACGTCTTTGGTGGCATTGTGGGAGTGAAGTTATTCTGGTTACCACACTAGTCAATACTTATTGACCGTTTACTGCATACCAGGCGCTGCTGTAAGCACTTGATGTGTATTAGAACCGTTAGTCTTAACACAGCTCTGTAAGCAAGACACCAATTACAATCCCTGTTTTACAAGTCAGGGAAACTCGTGCACAGAGAGGTCAGGTAGCTTGCCCAGGGTCAAAGCTCTTAGGTGGCTGAGTTGGAATACAAATAAATGGCACATCTATTAAATATACTGAATCTCTCTCTCTCTCTCTCTCTCCAGTATATATGCCTAGAGAAAACTTGGAGGGAAATTTGCCAACATGTGAAGAGGGACTGTCTCTAATAACAGGGTTCAGCTGTTAACATAAAGTGTTCTTTTTGTGGGTGTATGCCCATGGGTGCTTTTCTGTGTTTTCCAAGTTGTTGACAAGGAGCGTATTAATACACTGAGTAAGAACAAAAGGTTATCAGAATCGTTGAATAAGAGCATCCTTGGTTCTCTTGCCTGCTTTTTCTGCCACTGAAGTCTTAATGTCAAGACACCAGCAGAGGGCGCTGCCCACAAGCTTATCGTGCACACTTGGCCCTGCTGGAAGTTGAACGGCACCAGGATCTGACACCCTTGTTCAGGATTTGTGGCCCCAGGCTACAAGCCTTGGCCTTTCCTCTGGCAACAACATACTAAAGGCCTAAGAATGATCCTGCGCCATCCAGCTGTGCCCTGGAATCCACCCACACAGCCCTAGGGGAGCTACACAGAGCTGAGAAACAGATTCTGGTTTGAGCTGGGAGAGTTTGATTGGGAGAAATTATTTGGGACCCACAGGCTGAGTAAAAATGCCAGAAGTGTGGTGGGAAAATGGGGGAGGTTGTCCATACTTTTGTGTCTTTGTGCTCAGGTGGCCTCCTTTGGGGATAGTCCTCAATTGTGTGTGTGTGTATGTGTGTGTGTGTGTGTGTGTGTGTATGTGTGTGTATGTGTGTGTGTGTGTGTGTGTGTGGCACTTGTGGCATATGGGGTTCCCGGGCCAGGGATGGAATCCGAGCCCCAGCTGAGACCTACCCCAGCTGCAGCAAGACCAGATCCTTAACCCATTGGGCCACAGGGGAACTCCCAGTCCTCAATTTTGTCCCTTGGTCCCTGGCTGCAGTGTGGGCCCAGGATATGAGCCCATCTGAAAAGATTTTCAAGAGCCTGATGGAACCCATGCCATCCACCTCATCTCTGCCCATATCCCAGTTCCAGAACGAAGAAGCCTGGAGATCCCCCAACAGGACCCCCGTCCATGACTTCCGGGGCCTGGAGCCTTTGCCTGCCTGACTGCAGGACTCAACACCAGTTTCCAAGGGTGTTTAATGCCAGCTTTGCTTTGAAATCAAACACGTAATGCAGTAGCTATCATTTCACAGACTAAATCATTTCATTTTTCTTGACTATTGGTATTTAGGGTGTCTGGATTTGATGTTCAAATTCATGTGAACAAATGCAGCTACGGGGGAGGGGCTGGGAGAGAGATGGACTGGAGTGCGGGCTGAGCAGGTACAAACTAGGCTGGACAAACAGCAAGGTCCTGCTGTCTAACATGGGGAAGGAACTATATTCAATATCCCGTGATTAAACCATAGTGGAAAAGAATATGAAAAAGAATATACATATAAAACTAAAGTCATAAGTTATATGTATGTTATATATACAAGGTATAAGTTCTTATACATATATATACACACGCACACACACATATATAAAACTAAATCACTATGCTATATACCAGAAAGCTACAGCACATTGTACATCAACTATAATTTTTAAAAAATTAAGGAGTTCCCGTCATGGCTCAGTGGTTAACGAATCCGACTAGGAACCAAGTGGTTGCGGGTTCGATCCCTGGCCTCACTCAGTGGGTTAAGGATCCGGTGTCACCGTGACCTGTGGTGTAGGTCACAGATGCGGCTTGGATCTGGTGTTGCTATGGCTGTGGTGAAGGCTGGCAGCTACAGCTCCAATTAGACCCCTGGTCTGGGAACCTCCATATGCCGCGGGTGTAGCCCTAGAAAAGACCAAAAAAAAAAAAATACCCAAAAATGCAACCAAGATTCATGGACACAAAAAAGTTCTCTCAGAAGAATAAAAGAGTCCTAACAAGAAAAGGCCTCAGTACATTTCTCTTTCAAATGGAAGTCAAGAAATTGACATTTCTTTCGGAGAGACGGTTTCCCCCTAAGCTACAGCTGAGGCCCCCTCGCTACCTCCTCCACGGTGATCCATAAAGGGAGGCCAGAGAACGGGGCACACACGCCCATGTGCTCACACACGTGTGATCACACACACGTACACGCACGCTCCCTGCCTGGGCTCTTGGGTGGCACTGGCCAGAATCACACATCGAACCGCTCTGCTAGCGCAGCACGGGGTGGTAGCAGTAATTACGGCAGGTCACGGTCTCGAAAGGGTCTTCTCTGGACGTGTTTACATTTCCTCTTTGCACTGCCCTCATTACACCCTCCAAATTGGTCCGAATTGGCCTGAAGGCCAGGGCATTCCACTGGCACGCAGGAGCTTGAGGATGGAAAGTGCACTTTCATCGTGGAGGAGGTTATTGGCTGCTCGGTCAAGGGGCTCCCGCTTTGCGCCTTCAGACCTACAGCACCGGGGGGTGGGGGCCCTGAAAACGCCCCCTCCGCTTTCCAGAAAAGAGCAACGAGGGACCCAGAGAGCCAAGTCACGCAGACCACGCCCCTCCCGGGTTGTCCAAGGGGATTGAGAGCGGTCTAGCGCCGTACCTAAGGGGGGCGCAAAGCTGGGGTGGTCTGCGGGGGGGAGGGCGAGCCGGGGCCGTGCTGGGGCGCAGAGATACTCACTCCTTCTCCGCGTTGTTGCACGCGTTGGTGTTGCTCCTGGCCAGGGGCCAGTCACTGCGGGGGAGGGGAGGCAAAGAGCACAGCTGGGGATCGGAGCTCATTTCCAACTAGGGAACCCCTTGCCCCCACGTGGTTCTTCTGGGGCTCCCGTCCCCTGTCTCCCCAGCCCTTCATGCAGCTGGAATAGGGGAAGCCGCTCTTGTCAGAGACAAACCTTTTTGGTGACTATTTAGAGCTGGTGAAGGCCTTGCAGGGGACAGAGGATGAAGACTTGGGTAAACAGAGGCTTCTGAATACATGAGGAGTAACTTTGACCCTCATCCGGCACCTTGGCCTCAAACACCCCCTAATTTCCTCCAGGTTAAGACCAGAATGGACAGAGCGCCTTCCCCAAAACCCCATCCCAGGGGCCACTTCCACTTCCCAGGGCCAAAAACAGACCCTGGGCAGAGCTGCCCCAGGTTCCAGCCCAGCCTCCCTGTCCCCGCCCCCCCACCCATTCGTCGGGGTGTGTGTGTGCTGGTTTTGCATCCATCCTTGTTTATTGAAAGCTGGATTGGGCAGCACTTGCTGCTGTACTTTAGGAAAAGGCACAACCTCCCTGAGCTCAAATGCCAGCCCGAGTTTTTGGCAGCTGGTTGAAGAGAGCCAGCCCAGCCTCCCAGACCTGGAGGGTGGCCTGCCTGCAGTCACTGCAAACCATTCACAGCACAGGAGACCTCGGAGGCCAAAGCCAGTGGCTGGCGATGCTCCAGCCTGGCTTTCCTGGCACCTCTTCTATGACGCTAAACATTCAGCCAAATGCCTTTTTGGTACTTCTGCTCGCCCTGCCCCAGCCTCCCTCTCCCATCCAGCATGTGGCTGTAACTGCTCACTTCAGGATGGGTTGGGAGCGTCTGAAAATCCCCCGGGGACTCACAGCGGTGAGGTGACGGAGGAAAGTTTAGCTAAGAGCTGGCCCGCGTTTGCCACAACCCTGTGCCCATAATCTCACCGAGGCCAGACCCACGGGAGGACCAAGACCTATCGCTGCACACACTCTGCTTTCCTGATGGGACTTGGCCTTGAAAATTCAGTCTTCCTCCCCCACGAAGCCTCCCCGATGGACCAGCTCCAGTCCTGCACTATCGCATTCACCTGCCCGCTCTGAGCCTCCCAGCAAGGGGCCAGGCTGCGGCGGTATAGTCGGGGCCTGGCCCTGATGGGGTCTGAGTTCAACCCTCCGCTCATCCGGCCACAAAGGGAAGTGGACAGAATCGAACGTTCATCTCCATTCGTCTAAAGTTGTGGACAGTTTGATCCATTAAGCCGAGGAAGTTTTTGCTTGATCAAAAGGATGTGAACTTCTGAAAAAGCCTAGCTGGCTTGCTAGCAAATGTTTCCTTCCCTCGTCCCCCTCCTTCTTCTCCATCTTCCCTTTTTCCTTAGCTGCCGTCTTTCCCGTCTCTGTGGCTCAGCAGAGAAGACTAACGTGGCCTCAGTACGGTCACTAGCAAGAAATTTCTCTGAACACTCACATTTTATCTTAAATACATTTGTACATTTTGCAATCTATTGCAAAATCTATAATAAAAATAAAATCTGTAATAAAAATACTCCCCTCCAATAAAGACGGAAATAAAATGCAGAAATCATCCTGTTTCCCGGGGCTTCACTTGCCAGGGGCACTCCGCCTCTCTGAGGCGCCCACATCGGAGTCCTCCTGGTTTTTTCTGACACAAAAACAGATGGCATTTTCTCCAGCGAAATTATATAGGGGCCATCTGTTCTGCAACAAGCATGCTTATTTTCACCTTTAGATCTTCTAAATCCTCGAATTACCGAGGGAATTCAGCCTACAGAGCTTTTTCAAGACCCCGTGTTCCATCAGCCGGGTTCTGAGCACGAGTCCTGCCATCCGCGAGGCTCAGACGGGCAGGCCCGCTTCCCTGCGTGACTGACTTCTCCTCCCCTTCCTCCCCTACCTGCCCCGTGGGTCCTAAAGGGACCCTCTGCTGTTCAAGGACCTTGGGCTCAACGTGCAGTGGCCCAGGGGTCTCTCTGCCCACAGGCTGGGGCGACTTCTCCAGAATAAGAGAGGAGGGGGAGCGGAGGCAGCAGCGCTGTGGGTGGGGTCATGGGTCCACCCCCTCAGATGTCTTTACCTGTCCCCCGCCGCCCCCAATAAGATAGTACCAGCCGCAAGCTGCCAACAGGGTAGTGGGCCAGGCACGGTGTCAGGGCCCTCATCGTGCAGACCGTCCTCCCGCTGAACAGCCGACACTCTCCCCGGCCCCCACCCTGCTCGCACCTGCTACGGCTCTCCACCTAACTTGGGACAGGGGTGGCTCCCCTTGAAGACGCTCGCCCACCTTCGGGTCTTCTTCCCAGAACAGGGAGGTATGTCTTCCACCCATAAAGCTGTGGGTATCACTTAGGAACTCCCTGAGGCTCATAGCACAAAAGCCTCAGGTTTTTCGCAAGCTCGGTCACAGTGCCGTGTAGATGAGGGCCCTCTGATGGAGAGAGGCTGCTGAGGCCAGCGTCCACAGGTGCGATTCTTCTTTTTGTCTTTTCTAGGGCCGCACCTGCAGCCTGTGGAAATTCCCAGGCTAGGGGTCCCACTGGAGCTGCAACAGCCACAGCCACAGCCACAGCCACAGCCCCAGCCACACGAGATCCGAGCCGCGTCTGTAAAGTACGCTGCAGACTGTGGCAACACTGGATCCTTAACCCACTGAGCGAGACCAGGAATGGAACCTGTGTCCTCATGGGCTTAGTGGTCCAGTTAACCGGCTGGGCCACCATGGGAACTCTGCCAGGTGCAATTCTAAGAGCACCAACTCCAGAGGGGCGCTAGCGGGAGCCCCGTGAAGGACAAGGTCACCGGTCGAATGAGGCGGGGACTCTGGTTAAAGGGTTTCCTCTCCCTTGGGGCCTCTTGCACTCAGGCGGAGTCTCAGAGCTTGCACGGTCCCCCCCACGACTGACCCCTCTTTAGGGAACAACTGGGGGGACCAGGGCTGCAGATCCAAGCTGGGTGGCGGGAGAAGCAGATGCTTCCCACCCCGTCTAGGGCAGGTGGCCTTGCCGCCCTTACCTTCTCCCTCTGTCTGGCGGCTCCTGGCTGCCTGCGTTGGACTGGGCATGGCTGTTCCGGCTGGACACCTCCTTGAGCTCGGCTCCTCGGAAACGCTCCAGGAAGGAGTCGGCCCTCTGATCCTCGTGGTGGAGGTGCCTGGTAGCCCAGGCACGCAGCGAGACTATGAGGCGCGACAACCTGGGAGGGCACAGAGAGTCAGGGAGGGCGGGGGGGGGGTGGCCGGGGCAGAGGCAGAGATGCTGGCAGGATGCAGCACCCCCCTCGCTCAGGTCTGCACCCTCACTCGCTATAGCCTTTTCCGTCCTTCTCTGGGACAGAGCTTTACCCCCACGGGGGACTATGTCTTCACTGTGGCTTTGTCCCTTTAACACCTGGACTCCATCAAAGGCATGATCCTTCCACTGGGGCATTAGCCAGCTTTTCTGCTCATCTTTTTTTTCTTTTGCCCCATGCAGAGCTCTTAGTTATGAGTGGTAAGCTTAGGGACAGTAAAAAAAAAAAAAATACAATTTGCAAATAGTGATAAAATTCAGAGCAGGGTTTAAAGGTACAAGCACCCAGATACAACTAGGTTCTTTCCTCAACCCTTGTCCTAGGCATTGCTTCTTATACAAATTCGTATTTTCTCCCCAGGCTGGAGTTCCTTTGCAGCTTGTCCTTGACCTCTCTCCTGGAGCCAGACCCCTCCAAGCACCTGAGCCCAGGCGTCCACATCCCGGAGAATATCTTAGCTGCGGTTTTCTATGAGAAACCCTCCCTCGGCCCTGCCTCTTGCCTCCGCATCTCGGCCGGGGTGGCGTCTTGCACACGGGAACAGAGACTCCACTCCACCTGGTCTCCCTGAGTTGGCATCTGCAGAGCCCATCACTGCACTGTCCCCCCTCCAAAACCAGTTCTAAGCAAACTGGCACAGCCAGGAACAGTCACAGACCTTGACCTCCACCACGCCCTTGTGACCATAGCCTAAGGGACCACATTGAAGTAAGGAAACAGCCCAGAAAACAGGGAATTAGAGATGCTTACAGCTGCTGCGGAAGAGGAAAGCAGGTGCCTGTCCAGCCCAAACTCTCTGCTCCCGACGCCCACACCCCCCACCCACGTCCTCCCCCTGCTAGTGGATGGACCCAAGGTCATACTCTCGGATCCAGCCTCAGCCAACAGGCTCAGGGTTGGATGGTTGACCCCCAGCGAGTCACATAAGCCTCTGAACTAAAAGCCGCTGCAAGACGGGCTTGGGTGTTTCAACTCAGGATCCTAGGGCAAAGACTGTTTTCAGCCTGTGCCTGCCGAGGTGCGAGCAGAGAGCAGAAACAGAGGCGGCCGGCCGGAAAGAGCACAGAAACGATGAAGTGCTAAGAGAGACGGCAGAGGCCGCCAGCTCCCCTCACCAGCCCCACTGGCTCCATTTCCACCAGGGGGCCTGGATCCGCTTGTCCCATCCCGACCATTCAGCGTGAGCTGGCTTCAAGGCGTTCTCTTCCTTACAATCAACAGCACTTTATTAGTCAGGCAGGAACTCTGGAAATCACTCTGGCGCCCAGCCACCAGGGGCTAGCGAAATGACTAATCCTCCCCAACCAACAGCACGAAGCACAACTAGACAAATTAATTTTTTGCAGTAGTCTTAAGCCGAAATTGTTGAACCCCTAACTGTATGCAGCTGTGGCTCTGGTAACAATATCAGTGGAAGGAAATAATGGAGCCCAGCGTTTGCCGAGCGCCTGTTGTGGGCACCCTTGCATTGCTGGCCCTGCATCTTTAGAGGAGACCGGGACGGCGAGTGACTTCCTGCAGGTGGCACAGCTCCTGAAGCCAGAGGACGGATGTCAGAAGAGGGTCAGGGCTCGAAGCCTAGTTAATCTTTCAGATGCCTTTGCAGGGAGGTGGGCTCTGAAGTCTAGATGCCAACAAGTGAGGACCCGCCAGAGGCTGTTCCAGAAAGAACCACGACTGCCATCTGCCTGCCGCCGTGTTCCATCCAACTGTCTCCCACAGCTGGCTGCTCTTTTTCCTGAATTCTTTTCTGAAACTTTCTTGGTTGGCTTTTTTTTTTTTCTGAATTCTTTCAGAATGGAACAAGTACCTCGTGATCACTTTTTACTAGAGCAATTGCAGATAAAGGCAGTTTAGACTTTTCTGAGCTCCAAACACCTGACCCACCAGAAATTACTCACTGATAGATTTCTGGCTGCGTTTCTCCTGCCCTTTTCTTTTCCAAATCTGCATCCCCACCCTGACCCACCATAGCTTCCTGACCCTTATCTACCTTCTTTCTGCCTCCCTCTCCCCTTCCCCAAGCTCAGGGCGGAGGCGGTCACTTACCTGGCAGGCCCCTGGCTGGTGAAGGAGCTTCGCCCGGATTCAGCCAGTCCTCTGGTCTCCATGACGATGCCTTCCTGCAGTTCTGCTGAGGTCTCCTTGCCTGGCGAGTGGGTCCTGGGAAATCAAATATGCAGCAAGCAAAATTGACCTCAAGCGCATCCACCTCCTGGTTTCATTGGGGACTGAGGCGGGCAGATGTCCTGCTTAAAGAGGAAAGTGTCATCCCACGTCCTCGCCCCAGGCCTCCCCGCTTGAGTCGTACCCCAGCAGGATCCAGCAGATCCCGGCTTTTAGGATAAACACGGCTTCTCCTTTACGGCAGGCCTGACCCATGCGCTTGATGCAAGGGGCAAGCGGCAGCAAATGGTCCACACTGGCGTAGGGGGAGGTCCCCTGCCTGCATCTGAAACCAGAGTAGCTGTTTCCATACAAGGATTCTGGTTCCAACACATCTCTGCTTGCTGAAATCCTATCTTCTAAGGCCAGACTGAATGCCACCCTCATCAAGAGGCCTTCCTCAGCCTCCATCCTGTAGGCGCTGGAGGAACCCACTGGTTAAAGAGGAGGGTCCTAAAATATTGCATGGAATTGGCCTAGCCCTTCATGTGCATTTGTCTAGTGCTTTCTTTCCCTTTTTTTTTTTTTTTTTTGGCTGTGCCCATGGCATGTGAATTTCCTGGGCTGGGGATTGAACCCACGCCACAGCAGTGACAATGCTCGATCCTTCACCGCCAGGCCACAAGAGAACTCCTGTATAGTGCTTTCTAATGAAAATCCACTTCTGCTGTGCCCTTTTGCTAAGCCCTAGCCTCTGTCCCCTGCGATGCAGAGGTGCCTGGGGTGGGGACCTCAGCTGTGCCTCAGGGTGGGAAGCAGAAGCCCACAGCCCGGCTGAGCGGCAGCAGAGCCTGGTGTCTGTTGAGTTTCCTGGAATAAGACCACTGTGCTGGGGCATAATTTCCTTTCTTTCTCTTTCTTTTAAAACTGTCTAGGGCTGATGTTTGATCAGCCAGATTAAAAGCCACCCAGGCATTGGCCTCTAGGGATTTGCAGTTCATTCTGCAAATCTTGAAGAGCCCAGGCAGGACAAATGAATTCTATCACGTGATCCATTCTGACCTGATCAGCCTTCTTAACAAGGTGGCCACACGGCTGAGGAAGTCAGCAAGCATTAATGTCAGGGTCAAGGCTCTCTCCCTCCCCAGGGAGTGATTAGATGTCAGAATCCCACATCCCCGCTGCCGCCTCCTCCTTTCTGCAACACCCCCGCCGTCTCCCGCAGCAGCGGGGAGCTCACTACCAAGCAGTGCCTGTCTCGGTGTTTCTGCACAGCCCTGACTGCCAGGGGCTTCTTCTCCCCATCAGCGTCCTCATATCCAGGATACTTTTTTTCTTTTTTCCTGTTGGAACCACTCGGAGCCAGGAAACTTCATCTTCTAAATGACCACTTTGCATGAAGGGACGGCTCTCACCCCAGTGCTGCCTCTCATCGTCACCTTTCCTCATCAGGTTCAAGTCTCCTCCTCGTCATGGTCATTCTCCTGTGAGCAGGTTTCTGTTTTTTCTCTCTCTTTCTCCCTTTCTTCCCTTCCTCCCTTTCTCCCTTCCTTTTCTTTTCTCTTTCTTTCTTTCTTTCTTTTTCTTTCTCTCTCTCTCTTTCCTTTTTTTTTTTCCCTTTTTACGGCTGCACCCAGGGTATATAGAAGTTCCCAGGCTAGGGGTGGAATCAGAGCTGCAGCCACAGCATCACCGGATCCGAGCTTCACCTACGACTTCCACTGCAGCTGGTGACAATGCCAGATCCTTAATCCACTGAGTGAGGCCAGGGATGGAATCCACATCCTCACAGAGACTACGTCAGGTCCTTAACCCACTGAGCCACAATGGGAACTCCGGTTTCTGTATTCTTGCCTGACTGGGGACAGAGACTGAGACCAGCACACTGTTGCTGGAGCCCAAGCCCTGCTCTCGGTGAACTGATTACCAACTTCCATCATCGCAAACCCAAAGTCTTATAACATGCACTGCTGCTAAGCTAGAGGCCCAGTCTTACGCACGTACAACTGATTTGTTGGGAGAAAATGTTGGACCCTCCCATTTATCTGAGTCACTTGATGTTTTGGGACCCTTGGTATATAGGGTCCGTCTCATTCATAGATGCAATACACAAGCTATACGCCATTTATTGATGGCTTACTGTATGCCAGCTGCATACATTTTATCATTTACTCTGTATCACAACCCTATAAGAGAGGGCACTGAGATTCAGAGAGGTTAAGTAACTTTCCCAAGGACACACAGCCAAGTGGCAAAGCCAGGATATGAATGCTTTTCCACCCCATTTCAAAGCCTGCTCTAACCCACTCCATAAATCTGCATTCTGTACTTTCATATGTGGCACTAATTAAAGCAAAGGTTGAATAGGACATGGCTGGGGACTGAGCACTGTGGCCTTCCACAAGAGACATCCATGGCTCTGATTCTCCTGGCTGTACTCTGTGGGTATGTTTTGTTTTGTTTGCTTTTTAGGTTCACACCCATTGGATATGGAAGTTTCCAGGCTAGGTGTCGAATCAGAGCTGCAGCTGCCAGCCTGCACCACAGCCACAGCGACGTGCAATCCGAGCCACGTCTGTGACCTACACCACAGCTCACATCAATGCCAGATCCTTAACCCACTGAGCAAGGCCAGGGATTGAACCTGCGTCCTCATGTTGGGTTCGTAATCTGCTGAGCCACAATGAGAGCTCCCTTTTTTTTTTGGGGGGGGGGGGAAGTATGGCCTTTTCTTTCCAAACCACCTAATTGACTTCTTCCTCTAGACCCATAAGAGACCACTCCCACTTCAGCCTCATTCCTCCAGATCGGAGACGTGTCAGAGGCCCTGCTGCAGTTAGGAGGGCTCAGTCCCCCTGCCCTTCTAATATCCTGCCTCCTACAAAGATGGGACGCCTGGCCCAGCGCACCCAGGTCCGTGACAGGAGGGGGAGGAGGCAGGGGGGCGAGGGAGTCCCTCCCTCCAGCCGGGGATCCTAACAGCTGGCAGGCGTGGGGGCGGGCTGTGGGGGTGGGAGGCGGCGACCGACACCTCCGGGGCTGTCGTTCTGTCACACGTGTGCCCGGCAGCTCAGGAGGCAGTCCCAGGATGCAGGTGCTCTGTCTCCACCTCCAGGCACTGAGCAGTCGGCCTGGCACCGCACGTGAGTCTGGTTTCTGTTCGTTACATGTGGGCACCTCCCGAGACCAGATTTATTTGCATCAGCGGCAAAGGAATCGGGCTGGGGCACCAGGGCTCGCGGTGGGTGGCCTGTGGGGGGCAGGACTCACCCAGGATTTCGAGGCGGGCCTGCAGCTGGCAGCAGTGAGCGCTACTGCGGGCAGCCTGGGCCTCTGACACCTGCTCGAAGGGGGGCCGGCCCTGAATCCCTTCCCAGCGCCTGCTGGCTCCGTGTGCTCTTGGCTGCTCACTGACCCTGCCTGAGTTTAAGCTTCCTGGTCTTCAAAAAAAAAAAAGGAAAATAAAAGAAAAAGTGGTGGCCTCCCCTGGTTAAAGTATTGTTCCCACATGCAGGCGGGAAGCAGAGGAAGGGCTTAGGCCAAGTTCAAGGGACCAAAGGCTTTTCTTCTCCATGCATCTCCCCCGACTTGTTTCTTTCCTTTTTTTTTTTCTTTTTTAGGGCTGCACCCGCGGCACAGGGAATTTCCCAGGATAGGGGTCTAATCGGAGCTGTAGCCGCCTGCCTACACCACAGCCAGAACAACGCCAGATCCTCAACCCACTGAGCAAGGCCAGGGATTAAACCCGCGTCCTCATGGATACTAGTCAGGTCCATTTCTGCTGCGCCACGATGGGAACTCCTGATGCCTTATTTTTCTTTTCCTCCTTCCAAGCCCTGAGGACCTGGAGGGACGGGCAGGCACTGCCCAGGCCACCTGTGACCAGGCAACTGAAGTCGCGGCGTTTTTGTCTTTAGCCTGGGGAAGCAGGTTGAAAATGGTTTTCTTTTGTGATAATTGCTTTGGGCTCTGCTCAGGGAGTGGCTCGGAGAAGTCTCCTCTTAGGCAGGACACCAGCCCTTATGCCCAGAAGCTCACCTAAAATAGCTACACCACGAGACTGACCTGGGGGTTGGGGCGCCCTCGGTCAGGCTGCAATCTCCTAGAGCAGATTCTGAGGTCTTTCTCTACTGCCTCATCTGCAGAAACACGCCAGACCGTGCTCAGATAACCGAGTCAACGATCAGAGTGAAATAGAAACAGCAAAATTCAAGGTATTTTTATTTCTGCTGCTTTCAAGGGGTAAACAATTTTTTTTGGTTCAAATGAAAAATTTTCACCCTTCCTTATGACTCTTCACTAGGAAAATGAGCCCATGTATTTATTTTTAAATTTAATTTAATTTTTTGCCACGTTAGGGCCACACCTGAGGCATATGGAGGTTCCCAGGCTAGGGGTCAAACTGGAGCTACAGCCGCCGGCCTATGCCACAGCCACAGCAACGTGGGATCCAAGCCGTGTCCACAGCTTACGGCAACACTGGATCCTTAACTTGCTGAGTGAGGCCAGGGATCAAACCTGCATCCTCATGGATCCTAGGATCCTAGTTGGGTTCGTTAACCACTGAGCCATGAAGGCAACTCTGAAAGATTTTCACTTTTTCTTTCTTTTTTTTCTAGGGCCACATCCATGGCATATGGAAGTTCCCAAGCTAGGGGTCCAATTGGAGCTATAGCCACTGGCCACAGAAACTAGGGATCTGAGCCACGTCTGCTAACTACACCACAGCTCATGGTAACACCAGAACCTTAATCCACAGAGCGAGGCCAGGGATCAAACCCACATCCTCACAGACACTATGTTGGGTTCTTAACCCACTGAGCCACAACAGGAACTCCATGCCATTGCATTTTCAGCCATGAGATAATATGCAGTTTTCACAGAGGGAGGAGTTTACACTGTCGTATGTGTGGGGTGACAATGAGCTAAATATTGGAAATAAAGTTTCTCTCCCTTCAAGTCAATCAACCCACTGAGAATTTGAGAAACATAAAAATTTAAGTACGGCAGTTCCCTTCATGGCTCAGCGGTTAACAAACCCAACTAGGATCCATGAGGATGCAGGGTCGATCCCTGGCCTCACTCAGTGGGTTAAGGAGCGGACGTTGCTGTGAGCTGTGGTGCAGGTCGCAGACACGGCTCGGATCTTAAGTCATGGCTGTGGTGTAGCTATAGCTCCAATTCGACCCCTAGCCTGGAAATCTCCATATGCCTTGGATGTGGCCCTAAAAAGCAAATTAAAAAAAAAGGAAAAAAAAAATGTAGCGCGTTGCACCAAGCAGGACACTCTCATTTCCTCACTATTATGCCAGCAACTTGGAAAAGAACACTGCTCCGATTTGCAGTTGAAGAACTGGAGGCATGGAAGGGCTAGTGAGTTCTCCCAGGTCTACTGGTGAGTCAGGAAACAGGGCTAGAAGTAGAACCCAGGGCCCCAGATTCCCATGGGGCTGCCTGTGTTGGGGCATCATTGATGGGGCTAATGGCTTTGCTGGCAAGGCATGGCTCACCCCCCACAGGTCCGTGAACGTGGCAGGAATCCTGCCCATCCCCTGAAAATGAGGGACAGCACATCTGATTCGGACTCTGTCCCCAGTGTCCAGGATGGTCGTTAGTGCACAGACAGAGCCCAATAAGTGTTTGATGTATACGTGAGAAAGTGTGAGAGTCTGGGAACATTTTTATAGTAGAATCTCATTTGCTGCATTTGAATCATTTTCTTGCCTTCTAGAAGCTATATAATTTTTGGAGCCTCTTTTCCCCACAGATCTAAAATGAGAATAAAAGGAGTTCCCATTGTGGCTTAGTGGTAGTGAAACTGACTAGTACCCACGAGGATGCGGGTCCACCCCTGGCCTTGTTCACTGGGTTAAGGATCCGGCGTTGCTGTGAGCTGTGGTGCAGGTCGCAGACTCAGCTCAGATCCCGAGTTGCTGTGACTCTGGTGAAGACCAGCGGCTGCAGCTCTGATTCAGCCCCTAGCCTGGGAACTTCCATGTGCTACCAGTGCGGCCCTGAAAAGCAAAAAATAAAGTAAAACAAAATGAGAATAAAAACTACTTGCATGTGGGTTATGAGGAGTCAGGAATATGAAATAGGGCGTGAGGAGAGCTGTGAACAGCTCCCGCCCTCCAGCCTCTGCCTGCGCACAGGCTAAGGCGTTCTTTCCCTATTGTCCAGACGAGCCATGGGAATAACCCACTCTAGGCATGAAATTAAAAGCCTTTCGGCAAAAAGACACCAAAAAAAAAAAAAGCCTTTTGTACCTGCTGAGGCCATTTTCAAGGCGATCGAGATCTCTGTCTGAGGTCCTTACCGCGAGGCGGGTCCTGGAGGGGTGGGAGTATTGGGTGCTGATCTTGGCCATCTTCTCACTTTGTCACATGCAGCCCCGAGGTGGTGGCTGAAACATGAACACCAAACAGATGTGTCATCGAGACCGGGAAGTGGCTGCAGACCCAGTGCATATGGGGGGGACACTCCCCCAGGCAAGTCCTGGCACACGTGCCCTCCTCCATTTCTTCCCACAGTTCTGGACACATTGCGTTTTAGTTGGATCTCTCTGGGCCCTTCTCCCCAGCCTGAAGCACAAACAAGGTCTTTGACTCCTTTGAATATGCTGCATGCCAAGAGCTGCTCAAAGCTGAATGCTGACCCAGCCAATGAAAAAGGAGTGGCCACGCTGATGTATGAAAGCTAAAACCCAGAGTTCCCTTTGTGGCACAGCAGAAAGGAATCTGACTAGTATCCATGAAGATGCAGGTTTGATCCCTGGCCTTGCTCTGTGGGTTAAGGATCCAGCATTGCCGTGAGCTGTGGTGTAGGTCGCAGACACATCTCGGATCCCGTGTTGCTGGGGGCTGTGGTGTAGGCCGGCAGCTGTAGCTCCGATTGGACCCTTAGCCTAGGAACTGCCATATGCCTTGGGTGCAGCCCTAAAAAGCAAAAACAAAAACAAAAACAAAAAAACCCTCATGATTCTCTTTGATGATGCAATGTTCCGCTTGACTGTGGTCTTCTCATGCACTTTATTCTTAGCTTTTAAGTTTGCACGTGTTTTAGTAGCTCCCCCAGATCTTGTTTTCAAACAAAGCATGAAGAGAAAGGATATATGTGTATGTATGACTGAATCTCTTTACTGTACGGAAATTATCACAACCTTGTAAGTCAACTATACTTCAATAAAACTTTTTTAAGTAGTATAAAAAGCCTAAATACTTAACATTTATAAAACCTTTACAATGTCATGTTAATACCAATACACGTTTCATCTCATTTAATCCTCACGATAACCTTATCAGATATTTACAAAGGTTTTCTCCATTTAAAGATGGCTGAATTGAAACTCAGTAATGGCAAAGAAATAGATTAAAAAAAAAACCTGTTTATGGCATGATCCTGGTGCTAGAAATCTGACCCTGAATACTGTCCGTTCAGCAAACATTGGAAGGTGTCCCTCTGATTGATGGGAAAAGAGAGCTTATGTGAGCGCCCGGCCGGTGTGATGGAGGCAGAGACAGGCCAGTTGTATGAGTTCTGATCAAAACCTTCCAGGAGGAAGATGAATGCTGAGGACAGTTTCTCTGAAACAGATGTGCACAGGCTCCCTTGAGCACTGGCTTAAGTGTGTGAGAAGTCGTAGAGACCACTCCAGAGAAATATGGCAGTTTCCAAAAATAGCCCAGTGACTCATTGCAGGACTAAACTAATTTCATATCCAAAGGAAGGTCGATGCAAAGAGCTCATAGCACTGCATCAAATACACAGCACGGGTCTGGGCCCTGCTCACCATGACTTACTCAGGGAGGGGCAGCCATGGCTCAGATGGTCCCGTTCATCTCTGGTGTCTAATAGTTTTAGATTTATTTTATTTTATTTTACCTATTCTATTCTATTCTACTCTATTCTGCTTTTTAGGTCTGCACCCACGGCGTACGGAAGTTCCCAGGTGAGGGGTCGAACTGGAGCTATAGCTGCCGGCCTATGCCACAGCCACAGCCACAGCCACAGCAATGCAGGATCCAAGCCATGTCTGCGACCTACACCACAGCTCATCATAATGCCAGATCCCCAACCCACTGAACGGGGCCAGGGATCGAACCTTAATCCTCAAGGATATTAGTTGGATTCCTTTCTGCTGTGCCACAATGGGAACTCGTAAGTCTACCATTTTAAATTTCATAATTTTCTCAATAGATAAAAAATCATTTTGCTTTTCAAAAACTGTATTCATTTATGTAAGATAGTGAGTGTCTGGCTGACCACAGGAGATATGAAAGAAACATTAAACAAGATCTGTTCTCTAGGATCTAAAGCCTAATGGGGCAGTTGATGGATTCTAGAGGGTCCTGAAGATTGTGTCAAGGGGTTTGGGCTCTACTCTGAGCCCAGCAGGGATGTGGTTAGATGTGTAAAGGCCATTTGGGCTACACTGGGGAGGATATATTCAAGGAACACAAGCAGGTGTGATGTGAGCAGCTAAATGCCACAGGATCTTAGGGGAGACAGAACAGTTGCCTGAACTAGGTTTGTGGTGGGGAATCAAGTAATTCAAAAACTAGCAAATGGGTGGACGCACCGGGACATGGTGAAAGAACAAGTATAACGGGTGAGGAAGAGGGAGTCGTGCTGCCATGATGGCTGGATGGGGTCAGGGAACTGGAGGAGGAGCAGGTCTGGGGAAGGGAATGGTTCCAGTTTGAGATGTCTGCGGAATCTTTGGAGCTAATATATGAAATAAGAGTCTCCCATTAAAATAAGCACCCCAATTTGAAATCATCCACTCGGTGCACTTTTATTGAGCACTTACTGTGTGCCCAGCAATACTCTAAGAGTTACAGTTTTATCAGCAAACAATATGCACCTCTGTCGTCACAAAGCTTACAATCCGGTGGGATCGGGAGAAAGTCTGAAAGAAGTTTTGGGACTCAATGGAAAATCTGTCAGATTACTCTCCTTTGCATCAAACAGAGGAAAAATTCACTGTCTCCGGTCCGTGCCCCTTCCCCCAGCCTCCTCAGCTGTCCCCTCCACCCTGGGCACAAACCCTGGCCCCAGATGTCACCGGATGGAGGCAGCACTTCTGGCCCCATCACAGACCTGCCCCCCGTGGAGGCTCGGATACACCAGGCACAGAGTGGCTGCTTGTGTAATGCTGTCTCCTTCAATCCTCACAACGGCCTCCCCTCCCCTCCTTCTTCCAGTGAAGAAATTTGAACAGTGAGTAGTTTCCCCAGGGTGGCTTTGCAGCCCGAACCAGGATTGACAGAGATCTGTCTGACTCCAGAGCATGCTTATGTGAAGTGAGTGGGTAGAAAAGAACTGGCAGGGAGTTCTTGTCATGGCTCAGCTGTAACGAACCCAACTAGTATCCACAAGGATTCAGGTTCGATCCCTGGCCCCGCTCAGTGGGTTCAGGATCTGGCATTGCTGTGAGCTGCGGTATAGTTTGCAGATGCGGCTCAGATCTTGCATGACTGTGGTGTGGCTGTGGCCGGCAGCTGTAGCTCCACTTCAGCCCCTAGCCTGGGAACCTCCATATGCCGTGGGTGCGGCCCTAAAAAGCAAAAAAAAAAAAAAAAAAAAAATATATATATATATATATATATATATATATATATATTAAAAGAAAGAGGAAGAGTTAAAGACCTGGCATGGCTTTGGCCTGAGTAGCAGGGGTCCCTGCCTGGGGCATGCTTTAGAGTTGGGGTGAGGGTTAGGGGACCCCCAGTCCAAGCCTTTGCTCATGAGACCACGGGCACGTGCCCACCCAGAACTTGCTCCTGCTCTAGACTATGATTTGAGTGCCCAGCACTCCCTCCCGCCGTTCTCTGCCCAGGAGGCTGTGGACTAGCTCTACAGGTCCTTCTTCCTGAGAGGTCACCGCTGTGCGCACCCCAAGACCCCCAGGGGGCCCGGGAGGAGCAGTTTGTGAGGGAGGGGTGAATGGAGCTTGGAGATATGGGCAGAGTGCCCACACGCACGTGTGAAAGGACCCCTGTGACATGGGGTGGAGCCAGGGCTGGGAAGAGAAGGGGGCAGGCCATGGATGGGGGGCCAGAGAGCCAGTTTCACCAGGCCACCATGTTCTGAGGCTGAGTTCAAAGGAGCTGGGAAGACTCAATTTGAACCTGGCCTCCAGACCACTGTGAAAGCCATTTGTCAAGCTAGGAGGGCAGGGCATGTGTGGTTGGTTCAACAGTGTGCTAGCGTGGTCCCTGTAACGGCCATCCTTAGTCTTCTGGCTCACATCCTGCCTGCCCATCGCTCAGTCTAGCTGTTGCTATGGTTACCAGCAGACTTCCCCTTTTTCTCTGGGGCTTCCCATCCCCCAGGGAACAGCTCAGAGGACCACGTCAGCCATTCTGACACATGTGTAAACCCAGAAGTGCTCGAGGATTAACCCCATTGGGCGGCCATTGACTAATAGAACCCGCAACCGTGGGTAAATACTCCCTTCAGGAAGATACTTCAAAAGTATATTCTACATACGGCTCTTAGGAGATGTTCTAGAAAGATCAAGCCAGTTGCCCAGAGTGCTGATCAGTTTGAGAGTGTACGCTGGGGGTGCTTGTCCCTTCTGTGCTTTTCTTTTCCAAAGCCCCTTTTCTTGATTTTTTTTTCTTTTTAGGGCCACCCCTGTGGCATATGGAAACTCCCAGGCTAGGGGTCGAATCAGAGCTACAGCTGCCGGCCTGTGCCACAGCCGCAGCCACAGCCACGCCAGATCCGAGCTGTAGCTGAGAACTACACCACAGCTCACGGCAACACCAGATCCTTAATCCACTGAGCGAGCCCAGGGATCAAACCCCCATCCTCATAGATACTAGTTGGGTTCTTAGCTCACTGAGCCACAACAGGAACGCCCCAAACCCTTTTTCTTCCTTGCAACCACTCCCCAGAAAAACCTGCCTGCTGGCATGCCCCTGCTTAAGGTTCTGTTTTGTGAGTGTGTGTGTTTTGTTTGCTTGTTTTGTGGGAAGAAGAGATTAGCTCACTTAAGACAATGTTTTTTTCTGTTTTTTAGTTACTAGACATGGTAAGCGGGCCCTGTGCACTCTCGACCACGCCACTCAAGGGTTACAAGTAATCTAATTTCCTTTTATTTATTTTTTTCTGTGTTCTTTGTCCAGGAGAATGACATGGGGTGGGACAGAGCAAAGCGTACATCATGAAAGGAGAAGTTTAGTTTAAGATAAATCATAAGATTCCCCCCCAATTGTTTCATAAATGTCATAATGGTTATCTTTATAAAAATAATTAATTTAAAAAATCAGGATCTAAACAGGGTCTATATGTTTTGATTGGTTGATATATTTCATTGATTTTTTTAATCTAAAATTTCTGTGTATTTCTCTTCTTTTTATGCAAGAAACATAACCGTTTGTACCATAGAGTTTCCCGCAATATGGATTTTTGCCATTTTCAGTTCTACACCATTTCCTACAAATGGGCAGTCATCCTCAGGGCTTGGCCAAATTTGAGCCCCATAATTTTTCGCAAGAGTAATTTTTTTGGGGTGATTTTAAGCAGCCATTGCTGCTCATTGACCAGATCTACGGGTTCATGAGGCGTTCCAAATGGGTGATATGCTCTCTTCCTTCAACATCAGTTGAAACACCCTTAAAAAAGAAAATTTGCAATTTTCTTATTATTTGGCTGCTCAGTGGTCTGGCTCATACTGGAAAGGCAGGATAAACACTTGATTCTTTCCCTTTATTGACCAGCTTTTAAGCCATTTCATCCTAAGTGATTCCCCAACAGTCCCAAGCGTTTTCGCAGCTCTTGGCCCCACAAACCTCAGGAGGACTCACAAATGAAATAAAATTATAATCAATGATCCTGAGGCTCTGTTGAAAATGAAAACTGCCATCCAGCCAGGGCCCCCTAAGTCTGAAGCACTTGCATGTCCGTTACCCCTTTATCTGCAGGAACCCCAAGAGGGAATAGTGAGGACGATTTTGCAGATGAGGAACTGCAGGCTAGCGCCTGTCTGACCCTGAGGTCTGGGTTGTGGTTTGTTTTGTTCGTCATGCCCGCTGCAGGAAATTAGAAGCGCACAAATGTAACTTTAATTTTCAAGCATCCTACTAACTGCCAGGGTGACCTTGAAGTCGATCCCAAGTGTGAGCGGTTTGTGAGCGTCTCCAGATGAATATGTGTTTTCTAGGGGAAATTAAGAACACACTGTTTCCAACAATCCCCATTTCCTTTACAATATCACTAAACCCAACAGGCTTCCTTCCCACCGACACACTTGCCGACTCCATCAGTGTCCCAGGCATCGCACCCGGCCCTGAGGACCGTGACGATGAAGAAGGAGGGCCCTTGTCTTTGAAAGCACAAAATCGCAGGGGGAGCAGGCACGTGAGCAGCAGGGGAGGAAGGGGAGGTGGGGAAAGAGAGATAGAAGCCGGATGAGGAGCTAAGTGGACGGGGGACACTGGAGTCTGAGCAGACTCCTCACAGGAGGAGCAATCACAGGCATTACTTTATTACTCAGCATTTACCACGTGTTAACCATTCTGCTGTGCATCGTTAAGGAGCTGGCTGTCCTCTGTGCGCTGGAGAGTATCTTTCATTCCGTGCACTCTCCTTGGCCTGGACCCCTAAGGAGGCGGGGATCTACCCAGCTCACTGGCATTCCAGTTATTCTTGTACTCTTCTCGTTCCTTTATTTTTTAATTATATTTTTAATTTTTTTTAATTTATTTGCTTTTTAGGGCCACACCTTCGGCATACAGAGGTTCCCAGGCTAGGGGTCGAATCGGAGCCTGTAGCCGCCAGCCTACACCACAGCCATGACAACTCGAGATCCAAGCCGCGTCTGCAGCCTACACCACAGCCCACGGCAACACCGGATCCTTAACCCACTGAGCAAAGCCAGGGATGGGACACGCATCCTCATGGATCTGCTGAGCCACAATGGGAACTCCTCATTCCTTTATTAACTCCAGAAGCCTTGAAGACAATAACTGCTTCCTTTTACTTAAAAATGTATTTTGTCCTCCAAGACACTCAGCATGTACGCACGGTAGGTAACAAAGAGTGAGAGGCATCACTGGAGGAGAACAGGTGAGTAACTGTAATGATGACACTGATAAAGACAACGGCATCTTGGAAGCAGGAGACAGATGAGTCCCAGGCTGGGCAACTGTAATCTATTCCCCGTGGGCAGATAATTTCAAGATAAAAGCTGCCTCTTGCTTGGATAAAACAGAGCACGCATTTCTCATTCTTGAGGTCAAATACACACTCCCAGAAAGGCTGCTCAGGGGTCGGAGAAAGGACGGGCACCAGACCATAGCACGTCCTGCCAGCTCCCCAGAGACCCGTGCACTGGAACCCATCCGGACGGAGGGTGGGCGAGCGTTCAGGGGAGGGCCTTGAGCCAGGCCAGTGCCGCATGAAGCAAGGTGACCGGCCAGAGGACTGTCCCCATACAAGTGATTTAAAGGACCTCCACAGTATGTGCTGCCCTCGTCCTCTCTTGCTCCTTCCGTCTGGCTGTCTGTCTGTCTCCCTCTCCATCACCCCCCCACCCCCAGCCTGACTGTGCCCGTGCTTTCTCCACACCCACCTTCTCTCTTTAAATAAAGCCTTTTTTGCCTCACTACCCCCAGTCTCTCTGCTGAACTTTTTCTCCAAAGGCACAAAGTCTTCGGGACCTACATCAGGTGGTTGGGGTTCAGCCTTCCCACCCGACAGCCACCCGAGAACACATTTACTGAGCATTTCTTCTGCCTGGTCCTGTTCCGATGATGTTAAAGTGTGCTAACTCATTTGATTCTCACAATTCTCCTGTGAATGAGTCACACGGAACATTTCTATCCTACTTAAAAACGGATGGAGGGGTTCCCGTGGTGGCTCCGTAGGTTAAGAACCCGACTGGTATCCACAAGGATGCGGGTTCGATCCCTGGCCTTGTTCAGTGGTTAAGGATCTGGTGTTGCTGTAAACTTCTGTGTGGGTCGCAGATGCAGCTTGGATCCTATGTCGTGGCAGCTGTGGTGCAGGCCAGCAGCTGCAGCTCTGATTCAGTCCCTAGCCTGGGAATTTCCGTATTCTGCAGCTGTGGCCCTAAAATAAATAAATAATTAAAAACATAAAATAAATTAAAAAAATATAAGAACAGATGGGAATTTATGAGGGAGAGAGCAAGTAAGCAACAAAGGAGGTCAAAACACATAAAACTCTTTCTTCTAAATTGAAATGTGCTTCTAGGAAAAAAGACGTGGTGCCAACTTATTGTGACTAACTTTTCATACCAAAAACTATTGTCCATGTTCCGCCCTCATTTTTATTTTTTAAACTATGGCCTAAACATGAAAATAAGTCCTAGTTCAATTTGTATTATTTGAAACACAATCATTTCACAAACCCTGAAAGTAGCTCATCAATAGAAAGGTCATTAATTATAAGAGAAATGCAAATCAAAACTACAATGAGGTACCTCCTCACAAATGCTGGGAGTTCCTGTCGTGGCTCAGTGGTTAACGAATCTGACTAGGAACCACGAGGTTGCGGGTTCGATCTCTGGCCTTGCTCAGTGGGTTAAGGATCCGGCGTTGCCATGAACTGTGGTGTAGGTCACAGACGCAGCTTGGATCCTGTGTTGCTGTGGCTGTGGTGTAGGCCAGCGGCTACGGCTGCAGTTAAACTCCTATCCTGGGAACCTCCATATGCCAGGAGTGTAGCCCTAGAAAATGCAAAAAGACAAAAAAGAAAAAAAAAACAAAAAGAAATAAAAACAACAAATGCTGGAGAGGGTGTGGAGAAAAGGGAGCCCTCCTGCACTGTTGGTGGGAATGTAAATTGGTACAACCACTATGGAACCCAGTATGGAGGTTCCTCAGAAAACAAAATATAGAACTACCACATGACCTAGCAATCCCACTCTTGGGCATATATCCAGACCAAACTTTCCTTGAAAAAGACACATGCACCCATATGTTCATTGCAGCACATATGAAAACAACCTAAATGTTCATCAATAGATGAATGGATTAAGAAGATGTGGTATATATACACAATGAAATACTACTCAGCCATAAAAAAGAACAAAATGGTGCCATTTGCAGCAACGTGGATGGAACTAGAGACTCTCATACTAAGTGAAGTAAGCCAGAAAGACAGAGACATATACCACATGATATCACTTATATTTGGAATCTAATATATGGCACAAATGAACCTATCTACAGAAAATAAACAAACTCATGGACATGGAGAACAGACTTGTGGTTGCCAAGGGGGAGGGAGTGGGATGGACCAGGAGTCTGGGGTTAGTAGATGCAAACTATTGCATTTGGAGTGGATAAGCAATGAGGTACTGTTCTATAGCACAAGGAACTATATTTAATCACTTGTGCTAGAATATGATGGAGGATAATGTGAGAAAAAGAATGTATATGTAGGTATATGTATGTATATATATATATATATATATATATATATATATGTGCAACGGGGTCACTTTGTTGTACAGCAGAAATTGACAGAACATTGCAAAGCAACTATAGTAAAACATTTTAAAAATAAAAAAATTATAAAAAAAAATAGACAGGTCTCTGCAGCCCAGTACGATGCCTGTCTAACCCACTGAAGGACTTTCTGAATTATCCTTGTCCTGGGTTATGCCTACTATTCAGACAGCGGCTGACAGGTCCAGTTAGTGAGGTACCAAGTCTGGACACAAAGCCATGCCAAACAAATGGAAAGCCCACAGAGGACAGCCCAGGGTCTTGGTGGATGGGCACACCTGGCCCACGTGAAAAGGACCACTTTTACCACCTGGGCTCTTTGATCTTCTCAGAAGTAATCTCTCTCTGGGTTTCATCCATTTTAATCCTCCACCCCTCAATTTTTTCCACATTGCTCTAGGCAAAAGCACTCAGCTAATTCTCAGTAAGTGTGAGGTTGGATGGGCTCCCTTTGTCAAATTAAACTCCAAAGATAACTCCATAGCTCCCACAAGGTCTACATGCCTTGGAACTTTTGTCTCAAGCACACTACTCATGGCCTTTCCCGTTTTTCCCTCCCACACTCAGCTTCAGGGCAGGAGGGAAAGTCTCCAACACTGGGCCTCTGAATCACTCCGAGACCTGGGAACCAGCCACAGAGTAAACACAAGGGCCAGAACAGACATGACTCCACCGAGCTAATGAGGAGGGCTGTGTGTTCTCAAGCAATCCCCTGAGTAAAATAGCTTTTGTTTGAGACACACGACATTGGAAAGACAATACAGGCTGTCAAGGGCTCTGCACTGAAAGGAGAGCTGTGCTCCCTTCTCAGCGCTGCCTCCAATTTGGGCAGGTGACACGGCACTTTACCTTATTCTTCCAAAGATGGACACAGACTTATTGCACATGAGGTCTTCTACAGGAACCCAATGCACAAAACATTAATCTGTAGTATTTAATTTAAACATATTCGATAATTTTTATAAAGACAATCAGTGGGACATAAGTTATTTTGACCGTGATATCCAGTAGAGTAAAGTTTGGTATGGAACAGACGTCAACCAATACTCTATGGATTGGTTTTTTTTGTTGGTTTGTTTATTTTTTGTTTGTTTGTTTTTTAGGGCCGTACCTGTGGTATATGGAGGTTTCCAGGCTAGGGGTCAAATCAGAGCTGCAGCTGCCGGCCTACACCACAGCCAAGGCAACTCAGTATCAGAGCCATGTCTGTGACCCATACCACAGCTCACAGCAATGCTGGATCCTTAACCCACTGAGTGAGGCTGGCGATTGAACCTGTATCCTCATGGATACTAGCTGGTTTTTTACCACTGAGCCACAAGGGGAACTGCCAGATTGGAGGATTTTAATATTTAAATATACATCTAAAAAAGCCTTAAAATGCGTCCAGAATACCTTAGGAAACCCTCAGGAATAGAGTTGAAAAATCCAGACCTAGTTGATTAATTTAAAGATCTTTCCATTCCAAAATTCTAAGATGGGACAAAACTCTATGGTACAAATACTGTGCCTGAGGGTGATCCTATGTGGAGGAAGCAAAAAATATTCCAGAGGTTCAAAAACAGAAAGGGAAAAAAGTACGGAGTGTGAATATTCCCTGGACATGGTATAAACATAAACAACTTCAATATCAGAACTTACATGAGAGGGCACTTGGAAAACTACATTAAATGCAAAGAGCCTCGACAAATACTAGCAAACCAAACCAAACTTCATATGAAAAGGACTTTATACCATGAGTGTGTGATATCTATCCTAGGAATACAAAATTGATTTATCATCCTAAATCAATCTGCATAATACACCTTATTAGTAGAATAAAGGGTAAAAACCACATGATCATCTCAACGGACACAGGAAAAGCATCTGACAAAATCTAACATATTTTCATGTTGAAAGCAATCAATAAACTAGAACTAGAAGGAAATTTCCTCAACCTGATTAAAGGCATCCATGACAAAGCCACAGCTAATATCACACTTCACTTCACTGTGAGAGACTGAATGCTTTCCCCCTAAGATCAGGAATAAGACAAAGACGTCTATTCTTACTATCTCTGTGCAACGGGGTTTGGCTAGCCAGGGCCATTAGGCCAGAAAAATAAAGGCATTGTATTGGAAAAGAAGAAGTAAACTATTTCTATTTATAGATGACATGACCTGGTAAATAGAAAGTCACAAAGAATCCACTAAAAAACTAGTTAAATTAATAATTGAGTTTAGTAGTATTGCAGGATACAAGATCAGCATAGATAAATCACTTGTATTTCTATACACTAGCAATAAATAATGAGAAAATGAAATTAAGAAAGCAGCGTCATAGAAGTTCCCATTGCAGCTCAGCAGTAATGAGCCCAGCTGGTATCCATGAGGATGTGGGTTCAATCCCTGGCCTCGCTCAGTGGGTTAAAGGATCTGGCGTTGCCCTGAGCTGTGGTGTAGGTTGCAGATGTGGCTCAGATCCTGAGTTGCTGTGGCTGTGGTGTAGGCCAGCAGCTGTAGCTCTGATTCGACCCCTAGCCTGGGTACTTCCATATGCTGTGAGTGAGGCCCAAAAAACAAAAAATAACTCTTAAAAAAAAGTCTCATTTTTAATAGCAATAAAAACACTAAAATACTTAGAAATCAATTTAACCAAGGAAATGAAAGAGTTGTACACTGAAAATTTTAAAAACTGATGAAAGACACTAAAAACATATAAGTGGAAAGCTATCTCCTGCTCATAGATGAGAAGAATTACTGGTTAAGATGGCAACACTTCCCAAATTGATCTATGGATTCAATATAGTCGTTTTCAAATCCCTCCTGGAATTTTTGCAGAAATTGTCAGGCTGATCCTAAAATATACATGGAGATTCAAGGGACCCAGAATAGCTGAAACAAACTTGAAATATTGATAAAGAAGAACAAAGTTGTACAACTCTCACTGTCTGACTTCAAAACCTATTATAAAGCTTCAGTAATCAATATAGCGTGATACTGGTGTAAGGACATATATATAGGTGAATGGAATAGAACTAAGAGTCCAGAAATAAACATATGTTTACAGTCAACCAATTTTCAACAAGGGTGCCATGAAAAAATTGGGGAAAAATAAATGTCACTGGGATAACTGGACATCCACATATAACAGAATATACACCGTACATAAAAATTAACTCAAAATGGACCATAGACTTAAATCAAAGAGCTAAAACTATAAAATTCCTGGAAGAAAACACAGGAGTAAATCTTTATGACCTTGGGTTGGGCAATGGTTTCTTAGATTTGATATGAAAAATGTTAAGTGACTAAAGAAAAAAATACTTTGGACTTCATCCAAAATTTTTTTTGTTTTGCAAAAAAAAAAAAAAACAAACCCATTGTGAAATCAAATGACACCATCAAAAAAGTAAAAAGGCAACCCACAGAATGGAAAAAATAACTTAAAACTATATATTGGTAAGGGACTGTCTCCAGAATATATAAATAACTATAACAACTCAGTAATAAAAAGACAAATGACTCAATTAAATAATGAGCAAAGGATTTGAATAGACATTTCTTTGAAGGAAAAAACCAAATGGTCAACAAGCACACGAAAAGATGCTCAACATATTTAGTCACGGGGAAATGCACGTCAAAATCATGATGCGATACCACTCCACGCTGCCTACGTGGCTGTAATTAAAAAAAAAACAAACAGCCAATAACAGCTGTTGGTTAAGATGTGAAGAAACCGGAGTCCTCGTACACTGTGGGTGGGACTGTAGATGCTGCGGCCATTGTGGAAAACAGTTGGGCAGTTCTGCCAAATGCTAAAAATAGAATCACCATATAACCCAACAATTCCACTCCAAAGCGTATGCCTAACTAATAAAAACCTATGTCCACACAGCAACTTACATTTCTTTCTTTCTCTTCTTTTTTTCTTTTCTTTTTCTTTTTGGCCACACCCGTGGCACGTGAAGGTTCCTGGGCCAGGGATCAAACTGCATCACAGCTGTAAATCTGAGCTACAGCTACAGCAATGCCTGATTCCTAACCGGATGCCCCTCGAGGGAACTTCCAACAATTTTGATTTCAATTTTCACAGCAGCGTAATTTATAATGGCCACAAAGTGGAACCAACCTAAATGTCCATCAACTTTGATAGCTGGATAAACAAAATGTGGTGAATCTAGACAATGAAATGTTATTCAGAAGGAATGATATTGGCCATTAAAAAGGATAAAATACCAACATCTGCTACAACATGGGAACCTTGAAACCATTATGCTAAGAATCCAGACACAAAAGGTCACACACTGCATAATTCCTTTATACGAAATGCCCAGAAAAGGCAAATCCATAGAGACAGAATATAGATTAGCGGCTGCTAGGGACAGGGATGAGGAGGGGAATAGGAAAGAAAATGTCTGATAATGGGTACAGGGTTTCATTCTGGAACGTTGAAAAGTTTAAACATTATTTTGAGGTGATGGCTGCACAGCTGGGAATATACTAAAAATCACTGAAGTGGGAGTACCCGTTGTGGCTCAGCGGGTTAAGAACCCAGCTAGTATCCATGAGGATGTGGGTTCAATCCCTGGCCTTGCTCAGGCTCAGTGGATTAAGGATCTGGATGTCGCTGTGTTGTGGTGTGGACAGCTCCAATTAGACTTCTAGCCTAGGAACTTCCATATGCTGCAGGTGAAGTCATAAAAAGACAAAAAAAAAATCACTGAAATGTATATTTTAGATGACTTATATTGCATGAGAATTATATCTAAAAAAGGCAATGTTAAATTTTATTCTTTGTTTTTTACGGCTGCACCTGTGGCTATGGAAATTCTCAGGATAGGGGTTGAATTGGAGCTGCAGCTGTCGGCCTACACCACAGCCACAGCAACACTGAACCCTTAACCCACTGAGTGAGGCCAGGGATCAAACTCACATACTCATGGATACTAGTCAGGTTCATAACCTGCTGAGCCACAATGAGAACTCCCAAGAAGTAATGTTAAATTTTAAATCGCAACACTTTAAAATGCAAAACTCACAATATTTGCTACGAGGAACTCACAAAACATAAATGTACTAAAGAGGAGAAACTGCAAAATATCACATTAATAATAATAAAAATGATAATGATCATGCTTTGGGGCGTTTACACGATGCCAGGCACTGCTCCCCATGTATCAACTGATTTAATCCTCACAGCAACTCTATGAAATAAGTACTGGTATCATCTCTACTTTATATACTTTTTGCCTTTTTATCTAGGGCCGCACCCGCGGCATATGGAGGTTCCCAGGCTAAGGGTCTAACAGGAGCTGTAGCTGCCGGCCTTCGCCACAGCCACAGCAACGCGGGATCCGAGCCGCATCTGCAACCTACACCACAGCTCACAGCAACGCCAGATCCTTAACCCACTGAACAAGGCCAGGGATCGAACCCGCAACACCTCATGGTTCCTAGTCGGATTCGTTAACCACTGAGCCACGAAGGGAACTCCCTATCTCTACTTTATAGATGAGCAAACTGAGGTACAGAGTTCACGCAGCCCGGACTGCAGCAGACAATCTAGTTGTAGAGCCTATAAGCGTAATTCCCTGCCTCTCAAGAAGAAAGGCCAGTTTCTAGGGCCAGAGGTAACAAAGTTTCCTCCAAAAGGGTAGCTCAAGTCCTAGACCAGTTGTGCTCAGATAGGTTGTGTGTCCTATCAACCTTCCAGGTTGATGAAGGGAGACAGAGGTCAGAATCCCAGTTCCACCTTTTCTGCGGAGGCCAGGCAAACCCAGGAATGCCACTGCACCAAGAGAGGAAGAATGAGTCTGGAGAGCTGGGTTTTGTTTCCCAAGGAAAACTCTGAATGGCTGTGAGATGAAGCTCTCCCTCTTCTGAACGCTGTGCATTTTTATAACACAAGCAAAAGGAAGCTCGCACATGCCAGCTGTGGATTTTCAATTCTTGCCCGAGAAGAAAAGCTTAGGCTGTTCCCCCAGACAGGAAGAGATTTAGGGTGAACGTACTGAAATTGTAACAGAGTTATCAATTATATTACTCAACCACCAGACAGAGGCTTGCCTCATGACTAGAAAGTGTCTCCGTCTTCCTTAAAGATGACTGGGAATTAATGGCATCCTGGTTTCCTCAGCTTTGAGGTGCACTCAGTTTTTAAATGACAACTTTGCAATAAGATTCAGCTGCTCTGCTTGAGATTCCAAGAAGATGAAACAGCCTTCTAAATGTTGTTAGAGTTGGAGCACCCAGATCTCTGTAGTCAGCCCTTTAGATGCTCTCCCCAGAATTGCATCTGCTCCTCCAACTCCCAACACACACACACACACACACACACACACACAGAGAGAGAGAGAGAGAGAGAGAGAGAGAGAGCGCGCGAGAGAGCGAGAGAGAGCGAGCAGAGTCAATAGGGCCAGGCAAAGGACCTATCTTCTTTCCTCAAGGACACTTTTCACCAAGCTAGCTGCAGGTACAGGAGGCAAAGTGTGCTTTTTTTTTTCTCCTGTAATTAACTTTTGGGATATAATTATAAAAACAATACACTTATTAGAGGAAATAAGATGGTCATATCCAACTTTTGGCACATGCTGTGCCAGGCACTCCAATTGCTTCATTTACTCCTCCCAACAATCCAGCGAGGCAGATATTATAACTCCTACCAACTTACACATGAAGAAACGGATACACAGACTTGTTCGGAGTCACCCAGTGGCAGGCCCTGGGGAACAGAAGCCTACTGGGTTTAATCCCTACACTGCGTTATTACAATACAAGGTGGAATGTGTGAAGTTCCTCCAAGACGGACAGAAGAAACGCTCTGGGGATCAGATGAGGTGCAGGGTAGGGCCCTGGAAGGATGCACTATAACCAGGGAAGAGCTTTCGTTAGCACAAAACTAACTGCTCTGAATGGTGCCGTCCCAGCTGCTCCCAAACGCCCTCTTCCTCCGCCCGGGCTGTCCCGGTTAGTGCCGCATGAATCACACCCAGAGCCAAGAGATCAGCAGCCACCACCGGGCATGAGCTCCCTCTCCTTACCCCCCCACCCCGCTTCCCCTGAGCCTCTTAATTACACCACCTGCCATCCATGCCCTCTGTTGCCTTCCACTCATCCATTCAATAATTCAGAAAACGGACTGAGCCCTAACCATGTGCCAGGGCTCTGTCAGGCAATGGGGGTGTGACAGTGAACAAGCCAGGGGCAGCTCTTGGCCTCCGTGAGTTATGCTTGCATCTGTGTGCAGGCCTGTGTCCCCCTCCCCAGGGTGGTTGAAACAACTCCCTTTGCTCATCTTCCACCTTTGGTTTCACCTCTACAGTCCATCCAAGGCCTGGCACTCAGGAGGCGCTCAGTGAGTGTGAAACGAAAGAATGAATGAATCTTATGCACTAACACCAGGGTCTTCCTACATGGCAGTTCTAATCATGTCACTCTGAAACTTCCAGAGGTTACCTGTCTTCTCCAGCACGTGACCTTAGCCTGACATTCAAGATTTTTTTTTTGTAACCTGGATCATAGCAGCCTAAAAGTGATGCCCATTAAACCAAATTATTCACCCTTTCCTTAGAGGGTGGCATGAACTTCCTCATCCCTCCTACTGCCAGAGACTGCTCACCAAAGCCCCCCTGTGCTGGCTGTATTTCTCAGTCCCCCTTCCAGGACAGCTGAGGACTGGGCGACAGGCTCTGGCCAGCAGACTCCGCCAATGCCTCGGAACCTCAGGCAATGCGTAAGCCATGGGCTCAGCCACTGAGATGTTCCGAGTCTGCCTGTGACCACAAGAGGACGGAGCCTCGCCTGAGTAAACTCCCATCTTCGTTCCTGCTGGTCCCTCTTCCCAGAGAGCTACCTTCCCACATGACTGCCAGTTGAAACTCCTTAGTTTCAACTTCAATATAACCTCTCCTGAGAATCTGTCATTCCACATCTCTCTACTCTCAGGGTACTGTTATCACCTCTACTGCAACCCAGAGTGGAGGCCACCTCTACAGTGTGATGTCCAGAGGCCAGGGACTGTGCTCGTTAAGTTAATTCTGTCTCCCACAGGGCTTAGCTTCCTGAGTTGTACTCGGGAGCAGTCAGTGTGCAGCTGATGTGAATTAGGTCAGAGGGAAAACTGTTTACCCCCAGCCTCAGCGTAGCAACTGGGGGAAGGAGACAAAAGTTTGACCCGTCCCAACCTGGAGGCTTCAGGGACTGGCAAGGATTAGAAAGCGTTTCAGGTGAAAGGCTGGCTAGGCAGTGTAGGGTTGGGGCGAGGTAGGACCTTGGCACAGAATCTAATCATTGCCATCCCTCCCTCACAACCTCAGGAAACCCGCAGTCTGTGCAAGATCTGGAGGAGCTACTGAAGAGCCTATGCAGCCTCCAAATGTTTACATCCTGGGTACCACAGTGATGGGAGATCGGTCGGTCACCATGGAAACCCCATTGTTAACCAGAGGCAGCTACTGAATGAGGACAGAAAAGGCATAAACACAGACTCATCAAAGGCAAGAGGCACACAGGGTCCTGGCCAAAGTCCCACCTAAAGCGATTGAGATCTTGTGTTGACCAGTCACACATCCAGAGAGCCGCCTGTCACCCTCACCTGGCACCTGGAGTCTGGCAGCCCCCACTTACCGCTGAGCAGAGGCGGAAGAGGACAGGTGCCTGCGCGTGGGTATTCGCGTGAGGTCAGGGAAGTTTCTGTCTTCCCCTCCACGCTCCCTCCCCGCCAAAGGAGTTACCGTTATTTCCGTGAAATCCTAACTAGTTTCCCTAACCCAGCAGAATTTTCAAGAATCCAAGATTTTGGCATACCTAGCTTAGAAAGCGGCTGTTTCAGTGGTCACAGCTCCCTTCTCCCCGCCGACTTTCCATCGCTCCGCCAGTGATTTCTCACTCAGGAAGTGCCTGACCCTCATGTCTCCTACCCTGACATATTGGCTCATTTTTATGAATGAAAGTGTGTGCGCGGGCGCGTGTGCTGTATGTGAAGGATGAGGGCAGAGGGCTGGCAGACACGTCCGTAGAGACAGGGGTCTGGGCTGAACATTCCAAGACAGAGCCCAAACCCAGGCAGGGGGCCAACGCCCCAAAGTTTGATCTGAGGTACTAGGGACGGCGCCCACTCCAGCCTCGCCCCTCTGGAAGATTTCGGGAGGAGCGTCCACTGCCCCGGGGCGCGCGATTTCCAGGGGTTGTGCTGGCGGAACGACAAGCCGGGAGAGCCCTGAGCAAGCAAATTGCGTGTCCCCGGCACCGCGTCCACTGCCTGGGACCCAGACTCGCGCTCCGGGTTCTCTCTGCTCTTGCCCCCCACATCCTTTGGCCACTTGTCACGTCTAACTAGAGATGCCCATTGCAGAATGGCAAAGTTTAAAGTCTCAACAACAGCATAAAATAGGGCAGCTGTGAACTGGGGAGAGCAAAATGAATCGGCCCTTACATCCCTACCATCATCCAGTCCTTGCGCTGGAAGGCAGGAGGGCGAGGGGTGGCGGCCGAGCCCACCTGGGGCGTCGGGGGGAGCAGGCGTGGGGGCTAAGCTGGAGAGAAAAGCCAGAGGACGAGGACAGAGAGCCAGTATGATTATCTAGTTAGGGGATTGCAAAGGATCAGAGGGGCCCCCGCCCCTTCTCTCGCTCCTGAGCCCTAAGCCCCTAAGGCCCGAGCATCCAAAAATCTCAGATTATGATTTTTACCATTAAAAAAAAAAAAAAAGAGTGTTCCTTTCCCAAGAGAATTTTTAATTCTTTGCCTCCTCCTTAGCCCACTTGTCTCATTGAATCCTCAAGGCTAAGTAGTGTCCGGTGGAAGCAGCTCTCCCTCCCCCGACCCCTGCCCGGGTTCCCCTGGGCTCCCGCTCCCTCCCAGCGGTGGACACACCTTCCCTGCGCTCTGCGCCTACTCCGGGAGACTCTGCGCAGGACCCCGATCTGGAGCCCGGGGACCGAGGCGGCCGGGAGCCTCCTCCCAAAGGAGCGGCCACGGAGACACGGAGCGCGGCCTCTGGTTTACTGGCTATCTTGGGAGGTGTCCCCGGGGTAGTGCCGCGCGGGCGGACATCCTTGCGCTGAAGGAGCCCAGCCTGTCTCCTGCCCCGACGGCTCGGCCCGACTCGGCCCAACGCGGCTGCCGGACGTGAGTACAAGCGGGTGCGACAGATTTAGGAGGCACAGGGGGTGGCTTCTAGTCCTTTGATCCCGGCTGGAGGGCCGTACGTGTGTGCCCGGGGTGGGAGCAGATGCCAGAGCTGGCTCTTGTTTCTGCCTTGCTCGCCTGCCGTTTCAGCACCGGGGGCTGCGGACAGCGCCGCGCCCGCCGCTGCGCCGACTTCTGCACTGCGCCTCCTCCCTGTCCCCCGCGCGCCTCCCAGCGCCCCAAGAACGACCAGCTCAAGAGCCCCTAAAATCCTTACCCTTCCAAAGTTTGGGCTCTCTGCGGCGCGCCTGTGTCTGGAAGGGCGTCTCCTCCTCACTCCCTCCCGGTTCTGGGCAGCAGCTCTGGCCTCGCTCCCTCCCACAGGCTCCGGCCCCAGGACCCTCCCCTGCGGGCGGCGGAAGGACCTGGCTGCCGCCCTCTCTCTGGGAAAGTCAGGTGAGGCTCTGGAGCCTCCAAGGCGGTCCCGGAAGAGGCAGTTTCACCGTGCCCTCCAAGAGAAGAGTGCAAGCCGCGAGCGAGCAAGCAAGAAGGAGAGGCCGTCTTTCAACTCTGGACTCTCGCCTACCACGAGGAACAACCTCCTTGGACTCTTTCCTGGCATGTTTTTATCAGTAGTGTAATCCGTACTGCATGAGCACACAGCGCAGAGCCGGGAGTTTGAAGTTGAAAGGTGGGACTATATGTCCCCTTAAACAGTCGCAGGTGGAGGGTTTTAGAAACAAATGTGCCTTAGGGACACTGCCTACTCTCCTTGCAGAGTTTTTGTTCCCTGTTATCACACCAGACAACACCAGATTCCCTGAACCAAAAATTAAAAGTCACCAATCCAACTACTATTCACTGTCCTCTATGGAAGCCAAAGGAACTTAAAATAACTTTAACAATGTCTCTATATTTCTCCAAACTCATTTTCTCCTGTACACCTAAGGACATGCACACATCAAGGATAAAGATCTTATCTCACCTCCCTCTGCTCTCGGGTCCTGGATGGAAGGAGGAGGTCCCAGGTGGGATCTAGCCTTTTTGTCGGGACAAGAAGCCCCTTGGGTTCCAGATTCCCATGAGTGACACTCTTATGGGAAGAAACTCTGAAGGAGCAGATACCCCAGCAGCCTGAAAACCAGAGGCCTCTCTGAAGACTTTCTTGAATACTCCTACCAAGTTTTCTATTCATGGAGCAGACAGTCTTTTGAAGACTTGAGTTTTCAAGTTCATGCAACACTTGAAGGGAGAGATGAAGTTTACACTGTTCACTGGAGAGAGAAATTAGAATGACCCCCCCCCCATGAACGCACATTCATTTTAAAGAAAGGAAGCAAAGCCTAGGAAAAAAGTTCCCTGAAGAAAAATTGAATGAAGTGTTCAGATTCAAAGGGTTCTGGTTATGGTAAAGAAAATGAATGGAAGTGGTGAGTCAACAAAACGCTGAGGCCATAGAAGTTGGAGAGGAAAGTTCTTGTTCTATCATTTGGGTTCCTGAAAGAAACCCAAAGTGAATTTAACACAAGAGAAAATATAATTCATGAGACCTTTCCTTTCCTTAATTCAGGGAGTCTCCAGCATATATCGATTATCTTGTGCAATTTTTACTTGCTGGGAAATGCCGTATTTCCTCTAATCCCCATAATTTAACATACAAGTTAAAGCTGTTTCCTGTTGCCTTGTCCTCAAGGAAGACAGGAAGCAGGTGGTGATTGTCTGTTGCCCAGAAACATTTCAGAGCTTCTAAAGAATCCCAAATGCTGATTTTGGAGAAAGTAGTAGTTAACATGAGACAATTTCAAGGCATAACACTAAAAATGAAAAATCCATTTGGACTTTGTTTTTGAGATACAGGTCATCTCTGAGAGGGAAAACAAGACCTTAAAAAGTTAACTGTGAGCTGGAGACGTGCCCTGAGGCTGATGAAGGAGAGCATCCTTTTTGGGACCCAGCACACAACTGGCCTGTGGGAAATTATGCGGGCAGTTCTTCTACCACTTATGGCATCTGAAAGGTGGAAGCAGATGAACTGAGACTGGAAATGAGCAGAAAGAGCCCGGAGAAAGTGTATCTGTGAATTTGCCTGAAAGGCATCTGGCAGCAAGATCCTGGGCTTCCAGATTTGGCCAAAGACACCCTGAAGCAGGTGGCCTCTGGGGACCTGTCTTATTGCTTAAGCTTCCTCTGAGGTATAGGAGTTCCCATCGTGGCTCAGTGGTTAACGAATCCGACTAGGAACCATGAGGTTGAGGGTTCGATCCTTGGCCTCACTCAGTGGGTTAAGGATCCGGCGTTGCCATGACCTGTGGTGTAGATTGCAGATGAGGCTCGGATCTGGCGTTGCTGTGGCTGTGGCTCAGGCCAGCAGCAACAGCTCTGATTAGACCCCTAGCCTGGGAACCTCCATATGCTACAGGTGAGGCACACACGCCCCCCCAAAAAAATAAAATGGAGACTGAGGGAAGTGAAATGTCTGTTACAACCAGATACACTCTCCTGGAGAGCCTTAAACAAACAAACAAACAAACAAACAAACCAGGAGGTATAACCAGGTGTGTGGGGCACAGTGTGAAGGGACAGCAATCCTTTGTCAAGATGCAGGACACAGTCAGTACCAGACAATCCGAGATGAGTTAGTAGGATGTCCTAACAGGTCCATGGTATCCAGAGACCCAGCAGAGGGATCTTCAGAAACCCAAAGCCTTGGGCCAGAAGAGGTAGACCACAGTGCACTGGGCGCTATGGGAAAGGCATTGCTCCCTCATTCTGATGGGGCAGGTGAGACCGGGAGACGGGGAGGAGGACCAGGCAAATCCTAGGTTGCTTCGGCCTCAGTCAGTGCTCACTCAAGAAATGAGGAGGAGTCTATGGGGAAAAGGGTGGCATCCAGTCCTCAGCAGCTGAGGGAACCTGGTGAGACCAGTACCTGGGACTTCAATGCAGGAGAAATGAAAGGATAAATACTAGCCATGCCCGTAAGGATTGAGTGGGAGCCTAAGCCTGCACAGGTGTGGCTTAGGGGACTCCCTAACGATATGTAGTTTTGTTTTAAAATTTAGAAATAGTAGCTTCAGAAAGGAAGCACAGTGGTTGCCCCAAGGTCCATGAGACATTGTAGTGTGAGGATGGAGTGCTATCTACTGAAATAATACCCATACAGCTAAGTAGTATGTAATATTTTCTAATAAATTCTTTTGGTAAACAAAAAAATAAAATAAAATTTAGAAACAGTGTGATTATGGTCTATACATTCTCCTGGGATTTGCTTTTTTTTAAAATCAATATTAAAATTGAGTGTTGTCCTTGCTTGTAGCTATAGGTCTGTTTTACTTTGTAACTATGTAATTTGTTACAATTGTTACAAATCTGTTATTGTACAATGTGTTGTTTATTCTGGGTGCACATGACATACTCTGGTTTTAAAAATTGGGGAGAGGAACTACATTTTTGCCAAATTACATAAAATCTGCCCAGTCCAAACAAATTTCAGACATACTGGGGACCCGAGAGATATAGTGTTAGGGTTGAAAGGCACATAATTGGTGCCCATCAGTGGACAGCCAGGCGGCCACTTCTGCTGGGGCCATATGGTGTCCACTGTGCTAAAGAGCACACAGTCTGATAAGGAGATCAGCCGGACTAGCAGATGAGAAGTAGAAATGCAAACAGATAAGCCCAGTTTTCACCAAGGGGGAGCATGTGGGCCCACCCTGGCAGATGGTCTCCATCCTCAGTAAATGATAAGGCAATTTGTAGGAATGACTTTAGGGAAATAAAATATTTATGCAGAGGCAGGCGAGGTTCATGTGAGAAGCAATGATGCATCAATTTCCCCAGCAAAAATTCTCCCAGTCTCCCAACGTTGTCTCGGGGAAAGGTATCCGAGGAAGGGAGAAGCAGTTGCTTTTAGTTTTTTGTTGTTATTGTTGTTTTGCTTTTTATGGCCGCACTTGGAGCACATGGAAGTTCCCAGGCTAGGGGCTGATTGAAGCTGCAGCTGCCAGCCTACAGCACAGCCATGGCAACACCAGATCCAAGCCACATCTGCGACCTACACGGGACCCTTAACCCATTGAGTGAGGCCAGGGATCGAACCCTCATCCTCATGGATACTCATCAGGTTCAAAATGCACTGAACCACAACAGGAACTCCTCATTTTTTAGTTTCCAAGGCCCACTTTTCCTACTGCTTTCAGACAACAAAGATGATGGCGTCTGTTTCCCTCATCTACTTGGCAGTTGGAAAAATAGAAGGAAAATAAATTGTTTTGTGTTGCTTCATTTTATTCTTATTTTTTGCTTTTTAGGGCCACATCTGCAGCATACGGAAGTTCCCAGGCTAGGGGTCAAATCGAAGCTACAGATGCCAGCCACAGCAACACGGGATCAGAGCCGCCTCTGCGACCTACACTGCAGCTCACGGCAACGCAGGATCCCCGACTCCCTGAGCAAGACCAGGTTTCAAACCCGCACCCTGAGGATACCAGTCGGATTTGTTTCCTCTGCGCCAGTGCCTCAAGGGGAACTCCCAAGAAATCACCTGTCTTGCTGCGTTAGTTTCCAGTGCTTTCTGGTCATGGCCAAGTCATGATAAACAGTCATGACTTTTTTTTTTTGTCTTTTTGCCTTATCTAGGGCCGCAACTGCAGCATATGGAGGTTCCCAGGCTAGGGGTCTAACAGGAGCTGTAGCTGCCAGCCTCCGCCACAGCCACAGCAACGCGGGATCTGAACCGCATCTGCAACCTACACCAGAGCTCACAGCAATGCCGGATCCTTAATCCACTGAGCAAGGCCAGGGATAGAACCCGCAACCTCATGGTTCCTAGTCAGATTCATTAACCACCGAGCCATGATGGGAACTCCAAAAAGTCATGGCTTTTTATCACTGGCCATGATCATGGTTAAATGAATTACATAATTAATAGATTTATACAATTACTGACTTTTTATGTACATTTATTTCCTATTTTTCAATCCTTTAAGTGACTGCCATAAACACATGCGTAGAACCTTTTCCTATTTTTTGGTAAATATTTCCTTAGGTTATTTTCCCAGAGGTAAGATTACTCCAGTGATACCAACATCTGAATTCAAGAGAAGTTTTAGCAATTTCTATTGCCATCAAACATTTACCAGTTCCATCATTTTTTTCACCAGCTTTCTATTTTTCAAATTTCATGCATAAACTGTATCCTATTATATTTTTAATTTGCATCTCAATAAGAGGTGGTAAAGTTGAACATTTTCTTATGTCTGTTTATTACTTATGTTTCCTCTTTGTGAATCATCTATTCAGGTCCTTGGCCCATTTACATTAAAGTTGATGTTTTTTCCTTTCACTTTTCATGAGCTTTTTGTGCAATATTGAGAGAGACTTCTCCCTGGTTTATTTGATGAAAATATTTCTCCTGGTTGGCTTGCCTTTTTATGTGAGTTATAATATTTATTCTGCAGACTTTCAGACATTTCCCACTGAGACTCATTCAATTCATTGAAAGCCTAGAATGCATAATTCTGCTACACATATGATGTCTACTCTTTTTTTGAAGGTTTTGTATGTTTTTATTCCTACTATTAACTCTTTAATACAACTGGGCTATTTAGAATTTAACTTAAAATCTCTACGACTTTGAGCAAGTAGTTTTATATGGGACTTGGTCCTCAACAGTTTTAAAAAAAGCACCTACTTTACCAGAGGGGAAGGTGGGGGGATGGATTGGGAGCTTGGGATTGGCGAATGCCCGCTACTGTTTATGGCACGGATGGTCAGCGGAGACCTGCACAGAGAAATCTACCCAACATTCTGTGATAACCTGCATGGGAATGGATGTGGGTACACGCAGAACTGAATCTCCCTGCTCTACAGCAGACATTAACACAACATTGGAAATCAACTATCCTTCAATAAAATAAAAAAACTCAAAGAAATTCTATTCCAAGATCCTCCAGTAGAATACTGGGTGGGTCAAAAACTTGATTGCCCAGGATACTCCATTCTTCAACCACGCTACATGAGTTATCAGTTCATTACCTCGCGGCTGCCCAGTATCACCTGCTCCCTGGTATCAATTTAAGCGTTTGTTCTTGATAGAATGCAAGATGTTAAGCTTGCCCCGTAGAGGAAGCAGGGGGGGACTCTCTTGTTATTCCTGGAGGCTGCACCGCTGATCAGCAACGAAGGTATTAAGAATCACCCCTGGGAGTTCCCTTCGTGGCTCAGTGGTTAATGAATCCGACTAAGAACCATGAGGTTGCGGGTTCGATCCCTGGCCTTGCTCAGTGGGTTAAGGATCCCGTGTTGCCATGAGCTGTGGCGTAGGTTGCAGACGTGGCTCGGATCCCGCGTTGCTGTGGCTGTGGCGAAGGCCGGCGGCTACAGCTCCTGTTAGACCCCTAGCCTGGGAACCTCCACATGCCGCAGGTGTGGCTCTAGATAAAAGGTAAAAAGACAAAAAAAAAAATCACCCCTGGAGCTCTGTCCCCACTATAGGCCCAGAACGCATGGCTCCTTGATGATGCATCAGCCCCAGTCCGACCTGGTGGTCCCCTTCCTGCAGCTCTCTCAGCATGGACCCTGGATGCTACATTCCAACCTGCCTGTGCTCGTGATCCACTCCAGCTCCATCTGTCCCCCCACCCCCCCACTGGTCTCCTGGGAACTTCTGGTGCCACAACCCTTCTCACACAAGTACCACATCTCCAGGTCTCCTTCTCACACTGGTGGCACCACCTTCTTTGCATACCTGTGTAGATAGCCATTGGTGGTCATTTATGCCACTTGCGTCCTGGGAGATGCTGCCTGCTGGCCCAGCAACTGCAGATCAGCTCAAGCCTGTGCAAACCACTGAACTTCTCTGCCATCCACTGGGCAGCAATTTTACCAGATCCAACAAGGTCTAAATGCTAGCTTTGGGGAGGGGGTTCCCATTTTAAGTTTGTCCTTCCTTGGTTGCTCCCCTTCAGCCCTGGGGTGCAATGTAGATTCTTTTATGTCTTACAATTACCCTTTAGTCATAGTTGAATTGATCTTTATATCAATCCTGTTTAATTTATTGTATGGTTTCTGTCTATTGACTAGATCCAAACTGATATACATGCAATGAACCAGGGTATCTTTTATAAGGGGTCAGAAACTTTTTCTTAAGGGACTGTAGAGTAAGCAGTTTAGGTTTTCAGGCCAGAGGGTCTGTCATAAAACTCAACACTCATTCGTGTTTAAAAAGAAAAACAACTTTCTTTGTTTCCCTTTGTGGCTCTGCGGTTAAGGTACCCAACTAGGATCCGTGAGGATGCAGGTTTGATCCCTGTCCTCGCTCACTGGGTTAAGGATCTGGAGTTGCCATGAGTTGTGGTGTAGATCGCAGACACAGCTTGGATCCCACATTGCTGTGGCTGGGGTGTAGGCCAGCGGCTACAGCTCCGATTGAACCCATAGCCTGGGAACCTCCATGTGCCACAGGTGCAGCCCAAAAATGGCAAAAAAAAAAAAAAGAAAGAAAGAAAAAAAGAAAGAAAACTCTCAGCAAATTATGGATAGAAACTTCCTCAGGTTGATAAAAATCATCTTAGAAAAGCCTACAGTTAACATCATGCTAACTTTGGAAACAGATCAGGAACAAAGCAAGAAGGTTCACTTCCAGCTCTTCTATTCACCTCTGTACTGAAAGTCCTAGCCAGTGAAATACAGAAAAAAAAAGGAAATAAACAAGTGGCACAAAGATGAGAAGAATGTAACAGTCAGCCTGATGTCCGTGTGTGCAGAAAAATCTATTTAATCTACAAAAACATTAGAACGAATAAGTGAATTTCATAAGACTGCAGGACACCAAGTTCAAATACAAAAGTCAATTGTACCTTTTTTTTTTTTGTCTTGTTTTACGGCCATACCCATGGCACATGGAGGTTCCCAGGCTAGGGGTCGAATACGAGCTACAGCTGCCGGCCTACACCACAGCAACACAGGACCGGAGCTGTGTCTGAGACATACACTGCAGCTTATGGCAATGCCAGTTACCAGACCCATTGAGCAAAGACCAGAGATCAAACCTGCATCCTCATGGGTACCAGTCGGGCTCCTCACTGCTTAGCCACAACAGGAATGAATTCCCAATTGTACTTCTATATATTTCAGCAAAAGGCAATGGAAGATGAAATTTTAAAAATACAATTTATAATAGCATCATAGACATAATTACTTAAAAATAAATCTAAGACTACGTGTAAGACATAAACCTTTGTTAAGAAAAATTAAAGACCTCAATAAATACAAATATATACCACGTCATGGTATTTTCAATAATTTAAAGATTGCCCCCTCCCCAATTAATCTATAGATTCCATGTGATCCCAGTCAAAACGCCAATAGACATTTTTTTTTTTTGTCTTTTCAGGGCCGCACCTGTGGCACATGGAGGTTCCCAGGCTAGGGTCCAAATCGGAGCTACAGCTGCCAGCCTACAGCACAGCCACAACAACACTGGATCCTTAACCTACTGAGCAAGGCCAGGGATCCAGCCTGCACCCTCAAGGATACTTGTCAGGTTCTTAACCTGCTAAGCCACAATGGGAACTCCCCAATAGGCTTTTTTAAAAAAGAAATTGGATTGTAAAATTTTATGGACGTGCAAAAAAACTAGATTAGATAAAATCATCTTGAAAAAGAACAACGGGAGTTCCCGTCATGGCGCAGCAGAAACGAATCTGACTAGGAGCCATGAGGTTGCAGGTTCAATCCCCGGCCTCGCTCAGGGGGTTAAGGATCCAGTGTTGCCATGAGCTGTGGTG
>PVHT020003144.1:1066392-1077375 GCA_004024745.2 Catagonus wagneri | reverse complement strand
TAGGGGTCTAATCGGAGCTGTAGCTGCCGGCCTACGCCAGAGCCACAGCAACGCAGGATCCGAGCCGCGTCTGCGACCTACACCACAGCTCACGGCAACGCCGGATCGTTAACCCACTGAGCAAGGCCAGGGATCGAACCCGCAACCTCATGGTTCCTAGTCGGATTCGTTAACCGCTGCGCCACGACGGGAACTCCTGAACAAGATCTTTAGATAGCAGCTATGCGTTTCTGTTAATTTACTGATTTTGATAACTGCTGTGGTTGAGAGGATGTTCTTGTTTTTAGAAAAAACTCATTGAAGTAGAGATAAGGAAGTGTCTTCTTTATCACTTAGTGTCAAATGCTTCACAGAAAAATTGTGTGTGAGAGAGAGATGGATAAAGTCAACATGGTGACTGGCAAAATGGGAACATTTATGGGTCCTGGGTGAAGGGTATGTGGAAATTCCTTGGACTACTTTTTGTAACTTTTCTATAAGTCTCAAATTATTTCAAAACAACTAAAAAGGAAACGTACAGACAAAAAAATTCCCAATGCATATATCTGACAAAGGATTCATATCCCAAGTATGTAAAAATGTATAGCCATCAACAATAAAAAGATAACCCAATTAAATAATGCCAAAATATTTGAACAGACATTTCACCAAAGAATATATATGGATGACCAATATACAAATGAAAAGCAGTGTCACTAGTAATCAAATTACAAATCAGAAATGTAAACTAAAGCCGCAACGAAATACTACTACACACCCACAAGCATGACTTAACATTAAAAAGAAGATGGTAGTAAATTTGGACAGCACGTGGAGCAATGTTTTACAGGGTTGGTGGGATTGGAAAATGATGCAATCACTTTAGAAAACAACTGGGCACTTTCTGATGAAGTATACACTTACTTCATGAGCCCACGTTTCCACTCTTAGATGTCTTCTCAAGAGAAATTAAAACATATATCGTCAAAATGGTTTGCACACAAATGTTCACAGCAGCTTTATTTATAATAGCCCCACACTGGAAATCACCAAAACACCCATCAATAGATGAAGGGACCAACAGATTGTCATTTATTCAAACATAAATTCAGCAATGAGAAGAAAGGGCCCCTGAATCAGGCAATAGTGCGGATGGAAGATTCTCAAAAGTATTATGCTGAGGAAAAGAATTCAGACACAGAACGCAGTGTGATTCCATTTCCATGAAGTCCTAGAATGGGTGAGTGACCTGTGGTACAGAAAAGTCAGAACAGAGGTTCCCTGGGGGTCAAGGAGAAGGAACTTCCTGGGATGACGGAAACGTCTGGTGTGGGTGGTGCTGTCCCGGGTACACACAACTGTCAAAACTCACTGAACTGACTACTTAGGATCTGTGATTTGATTTGATTTTGAATTTTATTTTTTGGCCATGGCCACGGCACATGGAAGTTCCCAGACAAGGGATCGAACATGCGTCCCTAGCAGTGACCCAAGCTGCTGCAGCGACATCGCTGATCCTGCTGCACCACAAGAGAACTCCTCTGTGACTTTATTATATACAAATTATACATTTAAAAATTGTGTTAAGTGTTTAAAAAAATCAAGGAGTTCCCTCGTGGCCTAGTGGTTAAGGATCTGGCGTACTCACTGCTGTGAAGTGGGTTCTATCCCTGGCCTGGGAACTTCTACAGGCTGTGGGTGAGGCCACAAGGAACAAATGATTAAAATATTTTTAAAAATCAGTAACCACTAAAATGGGAGTGGAGTGGGATGAGCATGGGGTGTCTTTGGTGCCAAGGGGGAAGAAGATGGGAATTGGTCCCTCAGAGTCGTCCCTGCCTTTCCTTCTTGTTATGATGCTAAAAGCCTCAGGGCCTCCTTCTCCAATTTGGATTGCATTTCCTCAAGATGTTCTTCTCATGCTAATGTCAGCCTTTGAAGCTCAGGACTAAAACAGAGACATCGCGGACTACTTCATCTCTTTTAGAACCCACAGCCACCCCTGTAGCAATTCTTACCTGTTCTACCTACAAAAACAGTCTGGACTGGAGGACTTCTCACCACCCCCAGTGCTATTCTTTGTGCCATCTCCGGCCCGATCGCTGCAACTGTCTTTAACTGCCTCCTCTCCCTCCACCTCGGCCTCACCGGCGCCTCCAACAGCCACGCCCGTTCTGCTTCCGGCCCTTCGCACCGCTCCTCCCTTTGTCCGGCAAGTCATCCACGTGGCTCCCTCCCGCCCTCTTTTTTTTTTTTTACGGCCCCACCTGCAGCATATTGAAGTTCCTAAGCCAAGGCTTGAACTGGAGCTGCACCTGCAGCCTATATGGGATACTTACACCACTGATGGAGGCCAGGGAGTGAGCCTCCATCCTCCCAGAGACAACAGTGGGTCCTCAACCCGCTCAGCCACAAGGGGAAGCTCTCCCTCACTTTTCTCAGTGTTTTCGCTCATATACAAATTCTCAAGAAGGCATTTCCTGAACATCCTATTCGAAGCTTCAGGACCTCTGAAGGCCTTCCTGCCCGCACTCCCGATCTCCGTTTCCTGCTTTGTTTCCCCCGCATCACGTTTTTCTCCGACATAGTCTGCAAGCACCACGAGGACAAGGACTGATCTCCTTTGCTTTGTCTAGAATCAAGTCTGGCACAAAGTAAGAACTCAGTAAATACTTGCTGAAATCAATGTGAGGATGTGTGAATCCTAGCTTTGGGTATCAAATTTCAGAAATGCAAGGAGGGGGAGGAGTTTTCCTCACCACATAGAAAATGGGGATAATATAGGTCAAAATGCCCCAGTTCCAGTGAACGTCCCCCTGGAAGTGGGCCCTCACACCCCTACACATCGATAACCACCTTACTTATTGCTTATCCTGCACATGTTTTATTATCTTGCCTGGATGTTCACATTCCCAGGGGACAGGGTCTAGGCCCAACTTGTTCCATAGGACAATGAGGTGGTCCCGAGCACCAGAGGCGGTTGTTAGGTGCTGTGGAGGTTGTGGGTTGTTTTGACCCTCGTGCCTCTTAAAGACTACTGAGGCAGTGCGACAGAAGCCCCAGGTGCCTCGAAATCCCACCCCTGGCGTGGGGCTGAGCTGGTGGGGTCAAGGTTTCCAGGGGAAACGATTCAGAGCCTCTGGAAGGACTTCACCAGGCAGTTTATGATCCACAAGCTTCAGGTGCCATTTAGATCACGCTAGGGGAACCTGCTTCTCTGTGAAGAGCGCTCTCGGCACACAGCTGCGTGGCACAGAGCACTCACCGAGTGATGTCTCCTAGAGACAAGGGTTTTGACATCCGCATTTGACTCTTTGTCGAGTGCGCCTTTTGAATTTTTCTTCTCTCTTGAATTCCGATTTCTCACTGAGTGACTATATAGAGGAACTTACCTTTTTTTTTTCTCTTCCGCATCTCTCCACCTCTTCCCTCCCATTATTTTTCTTTCAGTCTTTCTCCTTTCTCTCCGTCCTTTTACGCTTCGCTGTCCCACCCCCTCCCCACCTTGGCTTCCGCCCGCTGTTTGGAGGAGCAGGTATCATCGCCCCCCTCCGCCCTCCCCGCGGAGCTCACGCCCTTTGCATTGCTTGGGTCCCGTGGTCACCACCAAGGCTCGGTTTGTGTGCGAAGAACGGCGGAGGGGGGTAGGACGCAGATCTGGGAGGTTCTTTAGGGATCATCAGAGCCAGCAGATCACCCCCCATACACCTGATCCCATTCCTCAAACCTGCCCACTGTACCAATAAGAAAACTGAGGCCCAGCGTGGGGCCTTACTAGCTCAAAGTTAAATGGAGAGTTGGTTTTGCTGCTCACCAGGGACCACCTTCTGTGATCAGGTTCTGGCGTCTTTCTAACCAGATCTCCTGCCCTTCGTGTCCCGTGATGCCTTCGGCCTTAAGAAGAAAGCCCAGAATTTTGTGGATCAAACAAACGGGAAGCTTTGCGTTTTGCGAGAGCCGAAGCTTGCCCTTTTTGTAGGAGGCACTTTATAAGGATCCTACGACGATGAAGCCTGCTTGTTATTTAGAGAGGCTGAGAAAACACCTGTTGGTAATAATTGCTAACACCTCATGGCTCTTACTCTGAGCCCCACGGCAAAGTATCAACTCATTTACTTTCCACAACAACCAAGAGCGAAAAGGGAAAGGAGCCCAGCACCACAGAGCTGGGCTGGCACACACATAAAAGGGGCCCCCGAGGTGTCTGTCACACCAGGAAGCCCGCCCCCGGTTCCTTCTGGGGCTCAGAATCCTCCCACCAGACACCCAGGCAGAGGAGCGTGAACCCTCAGGCCACAGCAGTGGTTGCTGATGTGTCGGTGATGACCTCAGCGCGCCCAGCCTCTGCTGCAGGGTCACTGCGAAGGTTCACAGGGTGGGAGGGTTACTCACCTGGGTCCTCGGACTCTTTAATCAGCAGAAATTAATGAGAGCAGACGAGAAACTCAGGTCAGGCATTATCAACACTCCTGCTGCAGCAGGAGGGAGGGAAAACAAGGAACAGCCACACTCACAGGCTCCCCAGGGCAAGGCGGCGGGGGGCGGGGGTGTGAGCTGGTCTCTTAAAGCGGGTGAGGGTGGGAGCCGATTGGTGGGTCGGGCGGGAGGTGTGGCTTAGGTGGTCTGCCCACCCCCTTGGTGGTGCTGTGTGCAGGGATCATGCGCAGTACCTACTTTTGCACCCCGCCCCTCAGAGGTGGTCCTGGGTTGCGGCCTTTTTGTATCTTCTTGGTCTTAAGTTGCCCCAACTGCGCATGCGTACAGCTATTTTTAGTCCCTTAAAGTTTCTTTGCATCTGTTGTTTGAGGAGCAGATTGCCCACGTGCAAGCACTGCAGCAAAGGGTCCCGGGTCCCAGCCTGCTCAGGACAAGCAGCCTGTGGTCACTCTGACCTTATTGTGAATGGTTAGCTTTCAGATGGGCTAGCTAGTGGGGAATTGGTAAAAGCTCGTCGCCGCATCGCAAATGAGGTTGCAGTCCCGTGCATTATCACACTGGCTGCCCCCAAACAGCAGTCAGCTGTGAATTGAGCCCATCTTCCTCTCCGGTTTATTTGATTACGCCTCATAGTGGGCAAATTCACAAAAAAATGTTCCTGGCCCAGACCCTCTGAGAATGAGGCCTCCAGTGGTAGCACGTGGCTCACCTGTAATGGTTATATGAGCCAGAGGATATTGGACACACAATGCGAAACACCATCACGCAGGGACCAAACGGCTGGTGTCACTGGCTGGGTATGGCCAGGCCATATTGCATGTGCCTTTTTATGGGGAGCCAAATCCGAAGGGAGAGGGTGGGCCTTCCTGCGGACTCTGGGTAATGCAGAGTCCCCTCCACGTCCCCTGCCCCAGGAGTTCCTGGGGAGGCCCAGCCGTCGGCGCTGGCCACGGCTGGGCCCAGGCGCGTGACTCCTCCACAGCACACATACCCCTGCGAGGGCATTTTGAAGCCCAGGAGCAAGGGTGCCTAAGGATCCATCCATTCCGCAAGTACGTATTGAACACCTACTGTGTGCTCGGCTCACCTTGTCACCTTGAAAAAGATTTCTTGCCCTTTGTAAATGGACCGGGGCAGAGCCTCAAGGTCATGAAGACACAGCCATTCTCTCCCTGGAACACAGGATGACTCGCTGCTGAAGGACTGTTTCGGGAACACCAGGAAGTGTGCTCAGGCCCAGCATGGTCATCAGTATCTTGGGGGAGAGTCGTAGCACTTTGATTCAAAGCAGTGTGTGGTGAGGGCCTCCACCAGCCACTCGATGCCTGGGAGGAGGGACCGGGTGAGAGTGAGACCACCACGCATGTCCACACGTCCAAATACAGAGGGGTATTTGGGATTACAGTGGCACACGGGAAGGAAACTCGTGGAGAAGGATGGGATCCTAACTTCTCGGTGGAGGGTGGCTCTGCGGCGGGTGAGGACGCCCGCGCTGCACAGGGTAAGAGCCCCAGGTGAAAGGAGACAGGTGCCGAGGCTGAGCTCATGATTTGTCCTGCATGGTTCTTGGCTGCTCTGAGACAAGGTATGAGGGTGGAGGCATTCTGGAGGCCCCTGCCATCTCTCGGCGGGAGTGTTACTGATGAGAGCGGCAATGGTACTGTTTACAGAACAGCTAAGGTTTATTAAGTTCTCACTGTGTGTCGTATCCACTTCTAAGTCCTCCATCCATTTCTTCCCCACAAGAGCCCTGTGAGGCAGGCATGGTTTTCACTTTAGGTGGCCAGAGGCCCACAAGCCTAATGGTCAAGAAGTGAACTGGTGGAGTTCCTGTTATGGCTCAGCCAGTTAAGGACCCAGTGCTGTCACAGTGGGGATGTGGGTTTGAGCCCTGGCCTCACTCCCTGGGTTGAGGATCTGGTGTTGCTACAAGCTATGGCGTAGGTCACAAATGTGGCTCGGATCTGGTGTCGGCATGGCTGTGGGGTAGGCTTGCAGCTGCAGCTCTGATTTGATGCCTGGCCTAGAAATATCCATGGGCCACAGGTATAACTGTTGAAAAGAAAAAGAAGTGGACTGGCTTTGAGTCTTGGAGGCCGTCCATCTCTTAGCCCTGGCTGGAGGGTGCTCCTGGGAGACGGGCAACGGGCAGGAGCACCCTGCTCTCAGACCGCCTGCTCAGGTTGTGGTCTCCATGGTATGATCTGCTGGTCCTGCTCAGGAGCTTGTTAAAAATACAGAACGCCTGTATGCACCCCAGGCCCGCTGAATTTGAATCTCTGGGAGTGGAGCCCAGGATTCTGCATTTTCAACAGGGCGATGTACAGGCCAATTAAAGTCGCTACAATATGGCAGATGTAACTCCTGTTCTGGACAGTTTCTACTCTGTTCTGCAGGAAAAGGTAGAGTATTGGGAAGATTCACCTATAAGGCAAGTCATTTTATATTCTTGGCTGAAGAGGCATCATTTATATTCAGACTTATTCTGGAAGCCAAGGAACAGAAAGGTAGGTTCCTGATAACGCAGACAGGTTGGCTAGGTTGTGCCTCCAAAAAATCCCAGAGAGAGGGGTCTGAAACCCATGACACTCTCCAGCAGAGTGTAAATCCAAAGGACGGCAGAGTTACTTACAGGTGAAAAGGGCCACCTCCAGGAGCTGGAGGCAGGCATCTCAGCCTGTGCATCACAGCAAAGCTTTTGCAGTAACACACTCTTGTTACTGATGCAGCCGATGCGGACTGCTGGTGAAATGCCACTTCATCTGGACACCCAAGGGGATGTCATGGGCAGTGAGCTGAAACCCCGGGGACCTCCTCAGAAGTGCCTAGAATAATTCAAACGTGAATACAGGTAATTCACAGATCACTGCCCAGGGAGGAGAGATGTGGGATGCACATTGGGAATTGAGCTGTTGGTACAACTTGGTGTCTTTCTCAGGATCTCAGCTACAGCAAAACAGCAAAGGAGGTGTTTCTCCGCTGGACACTAGGTGTATGTTAAATACATTAACAAACAGAGGAGATGTGAAAAAGGAGGAGGAGGAGGAGAGAGAATTATTCAATTAACCTCCCAGAACAATGCTGACACTAAAAGTCCCTGGACCACCCTCCTCCAAATCTTAGCTCTTGGGAAAGCAAAGGAAAAAGATTTCCCAGTTAGCCTCTTTTGGAGACTGGGGGTTGGAAAGAGGGTATAAGCCAAGGTCTGAGGTTGGCCATCTAGCCCCAGAATATTCCTGGAACTCTGAGTGGACCAGCCCAACCCCTCTTTTGGGAGATGGGAAGCCTCCTGTCCCACGAAGCCCACAGGAGAGAAGCAGCCACAGAATGTAGCAGGATATGGGTTATTTCTGACCTAGTTCTTATAGGTCTGAAGATCACAGCACAACATCCTTCGGATGGAGTCAGCTGTCTCCTCCAGGAGCTTTTGAAGGGCTGCACAACCATATCCTTCCCAGCCCTCGCGATCATCCTCACCAGTCCAGCCCAAGTGACGTGCAAAGGGCAGGCTGTCAGAAAGGGTGAGCTTTAACAACTGGTTGGCCCTGGCTAAAGTTGCTATCCCCAGGAAGAATTTCTTCTTCATCAGCAAAGCTTTAGTTTTGCTCTTAAAGCCTTCAAACTGATGGAATCAGAACCACCTGGATTACCTAGGATAACCTATTATGGACAACTGGTTATGGACTCTGATCCTATCTACAAAATACCTTCAGTGCAACATCTGGATTACTGTTTGACTGAATAACTGGGGACCATATCTAGCCAAGTGGCCTTAAAAAAAAAAGGATCATGAGAGTGTCCCCGATAACTAACGATGTTGACCAGTTTTTCACACACTTACAGCCAATCATCGATTTTCTTTTGTGAAATACACACTAAAATCATAACCTTTGAAAAACAACTGAGTTGTTTGCTTTTTGATTCTTGAGTTGTAAGAGTTACTTTGATATCCTAAATGCCAGCTCTTTATTAGATAATACTTTTTGCAAGTATTTTTTTCTAAGTTGTGGCATATTTATTCATTTCCTTTTTGGTACTTGAACAGAAGTTTTAAATTTTGATGAAAATTAATTAATTTTTTCTTTTATGCTTATTGCTTTTACGACCTTGACCAAGAAATATTGGCCTACTCTCATGGCCACAAAGCTTTCATCCTATGTTCTAGATGTTCTGTAGTTTTAAAATTTACATTTAGGTCTATGATCTATTTCAAATTAATTTTTATTTATGGTATGATGTGACAGTTGATGCTCACTTTTTTCCAGTACCATCTGGTGAAAATAATTTTTCTTGTTGAATTGCCATGTCACTTTTGCTAAAAATCAATTGGCTCTGTATGTGTGAGTCCATTTCTGGACACTCTTTTCTATTCCATTGATAGACATGGCTATTCTTTCACCAATAACACATTAATTTCTTACTATAGCTTTAGAGTAAGCCTTGAAATCAGGTAATTTTTCACCCAACATTTTTCTTTAATGCTTTGGAAATTGTAGTTCCTTTACCTTTCCACATCAATTTTCGAATCAAATTCTGTTTCTATCAAAAGCCTACTGGGAGTTCCCGTCGTGGCTCAGTAGTTAACGAACCCTAGTATCTATGAAGATGCAGGTTTGATCCCTAGCCCTGCTCAGTGGGTTAAGGAGCCAGCGTTGCTGTGAGCTGTGGTGTAGGTTGCAGACGCTGCTCGGATCCTACATTGCTGTGGTTGTGGTGTAGGCCGGCAGCTGTAGCTGGGATTGGACCTCTAGCCTGGGAACCTCCATATGCCTCAGGTATGGCCCTAAAAAGATTCCCCCCCCCCTCGAAAAAAGCGCCTATTGGAATTGTGTGGAATTATACTGAATGTGTTTATTTGAAGACAATTCACATCTTAGCAATTTTGATTTTTCTAATCTATACACATAGTATATGTACTTATTTTGGTCTTTAACTTTTTTTTTTCTCTTCTGTCTTTTCAGGGCCGCACCCACGGCATATGGAGGTTCCCAGGCTAGGGGTCCAAAAGGAGCTACAGCTGCTGGCCTGCACCATAGTCACAGTAATGCCAGATCCGAGCTGCATCTGTGACCTACACCACAGCTCACGGCAATGCCGGATCTTGAACCCACTGAGCAAGGCCAGGGATGGAAACTGCGTCCTCATGGATACTGGTCAGATTCATTTCCGTTGAGCCACGACGAGAACTCCTCAATACACTCTTGGGTATATTTGTCCTGTAGTTCATCCTTGCGTCCTGTGCAGATGAAGAGAGGTCGACAGTCTAAAGGTCCCTCTGCAGCCTGGCATACTGTCAGTGCTGAGCTGCTTGTTGAATAACCGAATGAACACATGCAGGTTACATGCATGCATCACCACGACTGAAGGAATGGTTTCTTTCCTACCCCTCCCCGCCACCAAGTTCTCTACCATGCAGGCCAAACCCAGCCGACTGACTGCTCCAGAACCTTCCTGCCTGGGTTCTTGGCGATGGTACGCTTCCCCCCACACTGTCCCCAGGCTTATTCTAGATCATTTCCTCACTCCTCAACACCTTCCTTCCTGCATTACTACTTTTAGCCTGATGCTGAGCTGATGTCCCTTTTTCTTTCCTATTTTTGGAAGTGGATCCCTCCTTTGAGTTCTTCTCATAACCTAGTGACTCCCTGGCTTGTGGGAATGTCAGCATCGCTTTTAGTTAAATTGTGAATTTTAGGGTATCACAATGCTGCCCTCAAGGGTGTCTCCCCACACGAGTCCGTGTCCCGAGCTGCTCCTCGCCCCCGAGCCCACAGCCTCCGCGGCGGCACGAAGAGCGGCGGCCCGGCCAGCGCGCCGCTCAGCTCGGCCTTCCAGCCACGCTCCACCGCCACGCGCTACCCGACCGCAGCCGGCAGCGCGTCCACCCGAACGAACCATGTCGGTGGCTGGGCTCAAGAAGCAATTCCACAAAGACACTCAGACTTAGGGATCTGGCGAGCGGGCTCCTCTGGGAAATTCGGAGGCGTGGGAATGGCTGCTGGTTTGTGACTTGAGGACAGGAAGCCGAGGGCCAAAAAGAGCCTGGATTCCCAGAGCTCGGACGGCACCAGCAAAACTACAACCAAATGCCGGGCAACCTTCAACCAAATGGACTGTAAACTTCCAAAAACGATATTTGGTCCAGAAGACAAAGCGGAGACCACATCAAGAGATAGGAGGGGCGATTACGCGATAGAAGCAACCCCATACCTCCCACAAGGGAAGCCCCACAGAATGGAAAGTAACTGCATCACAGAGACTCAGCTACAGGACTGGGAGTTCTGAGCCCCACGTCAAAACCCCACGCCTGGGGATCGGGCACAGGGAGAAAGAGCCCCCGGAGCATCTGGCATTGAAGGCCAGCGGGGCTTGTGTGCAGGAGCTCCACAGGACTGGGGGAAACAGAGACCCCACTCTTGAAAGGCACATACAGACTTTCACGTGCACTGGGTCCCAGGGCAAAGCAGTCTCCAGAGGAATCCGGGTGGAACCTGACTGCAATTCCTGGAGGATCTCCTGGGAAAACAGGGGTGACTGTGCCTTGTTGTGGGGGAAGGGCATTGGAGG
>PVHT020003144.1:1014690-1060523 GCA_004024745.2 Catagonus wagneri | reverse complement strand
GATGCAAGGATTCTTCAATATCCGCAAATCAATCAGTGTGATACACCACGTTAACAAACTGAAGAATAAAAACCATATGATCCTCTCCATAGATGCAGAAAAAGCCTTTGACAAAATCCAACACCCATTTCTGATAAAAACGCTTCAGAAATTGGGCATAGGGGGAATCTACCTCAACATAATCAAGGCCATCTATGACAAACCCAGAGCTCACATCATTCTCAATGGTGAAAAGCTGAAAGAATTCCCACTGAGATCAGGAACAAGACAGGGATGTCCACTCTCGCCACTACCAGTCAACATAGTTCTGGAAGTCCTAGCTACAGCAATCAGAGAAGAAAAAGAAATAAAAGGAATCCAAATTGGGAAAGAAGTAAAACTATCACTTTTTGCAGATGACATGATACTATACCTAGAGAATCCTACAGACTCTACCAGAAAACTGTTAGAGCTCATCAATGAATTTGGCAAAGTTGCAGGATACAAAATTAATACACAGAAATCAACTGCATTTCTATATACCAACAATGAAAGATCAGAAAGAGAAATTAGAGAGGCAATCCCGTTTACCATCGCATCAAAAAGAATCAAATACTTAGGAATAAACCTGCCTAAAGAGACAAAAGACCTGTACTCTGAAAATTGTAAGGCACTGATGAAAGAAATCAAGGATGACTTAAACAGGTGGAAAGACATACCATGCTCTTGGATTGGAAGAGTCAATATTATCAAAATGACTCTACTACCCAAGGCAATCTACACATTCAATGCAATCCCTATCAAATTACCAAGGACCTTTTTCACAGAACTAGAACAAAATAGTTTAAAGTTTGTCTGGAAATACAAAAAACCCAGAACAGCCAAAGACATCCTGAAAAAGAAAAATGGAGCTGGAGGAATCAGGTTCCCTGACTTCAGACTCTACTACAAAGCTACAGTCATCAAAACTGTATGGTACTGGCACAAAGACAGAAATATAGATCAGTGGAACAGGATAGAAAGCCCAGAATAAATCCACGCATCTATAGTCAACTAATCTATGACAAAGGTGCCAAGAGTACACATTGGACAAAAGACAGCCTCTTCAATAAGTGGTGCTGGGAAAACTGGACAGCTACATGTAAAAAAATGAAACTAGAACACTTCCTAACACCATGCACAAAAATAAACTCAAAATGGATTAAAGATCTAGATATAAGACCAGATACTATCAAACTCTTAGAGGAAAACATAGGCCACACGCTCTCTGACATAAATGATAGCAACATCTCTCAGATCCATGTGTCAAGAGTAAGGGCAATAAAAAGAGAAATAAACAAATGGGACTTAATTAAACTTCAAAGTTTCTGCACAGCAAAGGAAACCCTAAACAAACGAAAAGACAACCCACAGAATGGGAGAAAATATTTGCAAATGATTCAACTGACAAGGGATTAATCTCCAAAATTTACAAACAGCTCCTACAGCTCAACACCAAAGATACAACTCCATCCAAAAATGGGCAGAGGATCTAGGCAGACAGTTCTCCGAAGAAGACATGCAGATGGCAAATAAACACATGAAAAGATGTTCAACTTCGCTCCTCATTAGAGAAATGCAAATCAAAACCACTATGAGGTACCACCTTACACCAGCCAGAATGGCCATCATCAAAAAGTCTACAAACAGTAAGTTCTGGAGAGGGTGTGGAGAAAAAGGATCCCTATTACACTGTTGGTGGGAATGCAAATTGGTGCAGCCACTGTGGAAAACAGTATGGAGACACCTCAGAAAACTCAAAACAGAATTACCATTTGATCCAGCAATCCCACTCCTGGGCATCTATCCAGCAGAAACCATGACTCGAAAAGACACATGTACTCCAGTGTTCATTGCAGCACTCTATGCAATAGCCAGGTCATGGAAACAACCTAAATGCCCATCGACAGAGGAGTGGATAGGGAAAATATGGTACAGACACACAATGGAATGTTACTCAGCCATTAAAAGGTACGAATTACCAACATTTATAGCAACATGGATGGACCTAGAAATTATCATGCAAAGTGAAACCAGTCAGACAGTTAGACAGCAACACCCAATGCTACCGCTTACATGTGGAAACTAAAAAGACACAATGAACCTCTTTGCAGAACGGACAATGTCTCAGAGACTTTGGAAAACCTTGGTTTTTCAAAAAAGACAATCTGGGGGGTGGGGGGATGCACTGGGGGTTTGGGATACAAAATCTGTAAAATTGACTTGTGATGATTTATGTACACCTATAACTGAAATAAAATCTATTAAGTTAAAAAAAATGCTGCCCTCTCTTTTCCCTTGCAAAGAGCATCCAAGATTTTTCTTATTAATAATATCTACCCTATTATTATTATTTTAGTTTTTATTTATTTGCTTGTTTTCTATGGCTGCACCTGTGGCATATGGAAGTTTTTTTACTTTTTATTTATTTATTTGCTTGCTTTCTATGGCTGCACCTGTGGCATATAGGGGTCAAATTGGAGCTGTAGCTGTTGGCCTACACCACAGTCACAGTAACGCCAGGATCCAAGCCCTGTGTGTGGCCTACACCACAGCTCATGGCAACGCTGGATCCTTAACCCGCTGAGAGGCCAGGGTTTGGACCTGCATCGTCATATATTCTAGTTGGGTTTGCTACCACTGAGCCACAACGGAAACTCCCTGTACCCTATTATTATCTAGTCCTAGGGCTATTACTGACTAGAAGAAGATAATTTGGGAGACTATTTCATTTTTTGAATTAATGAAGCTAATTTTACTGAAGAATTACTGAATGGAAGTAAATACTTTTGTATGTCATTGCTAAAATGTATGCAAAGAAAACAGTGACAACAGCCCCATAGTTTTGGAATGTTTCTAATGTAAGAGTTTTTATTCTGGTTCCGCACTCAATTAGAGGTACCTACAACAGACTACAGACAAAAACAATTAGAGAGGATGCAATAAAAACTTTTAGAAAACAGTAAAATAGGTAATGTTCAGTCTTGCAACTCTCAAGACAAGTTACTAGGTCTTCATTTCAGTTCTAACATTAAATGATACAATCCCTAATTCAGATGAGAGAATCAGTTTAACAACAAGACCGAGGGCTTGCAATAGAATGACATAATTTCAGGACCAGAACTATAAATTTCAAAAGAAAATTGAAAATCCTACAACAGTAATCTGTCAGATAATAATTCTGGATATGTGTGGGGTCTACCAGAAGACCGGGTAGAGCTTTGGGAGGACAGGGAAAAGAATGGGATAAAGGATGGCACTGAAAAGCCAGAACCAATAAGCTCTAACAGATCCAGGCGGAGGATGGCAGGGAAATCTATCCGCATGACAGCCAGGGGATGGCGCGACCTTACCTCAGCAGAGGGGCTGGTTCCATAGAGCCGGGTCGCTGACTCTCTTAAACACGGTTGCCACTAGACTGCTTTCTGGTTTCTCAGCGATGCCCCTCAGCCCTTGGCTGCTGCAGGTGGCTTTATTGGGGGGGGAGGGCTGCTCAGGTGGCGGTGTGGCAGCGTTGACATGGCCGGTTGACTTCTAGACCCAGGCCGAGGACCTTCCTTGGGGAAGCGGATGTCAGCCTTACTTAAGCGGGGTAGAGGCTTTGCTGTACTGGGGCTTAAACTGGCCCAGAAACGGGGGAGTGGTTTCATGTGCACTGTCCTTGAGAGAGGTTTCTGGGTGTTCCAGGAAGCAATGATGTTGATCCCCTCCCACTTTGGGCTTGGGGTGTCTCTTGGGGTAGGACTCTTGGGACCTGTTGCCCTGGGAAGACTTGTCTGAGTCGTAGGATTCCATTCCCTGGAGAGGCAGCCTCCTGAGAGCTTTCTTTTTCTTCCTTTTAGGGTTCTCTTGTTTCAGCTCTTGCAAATCCCTGGTGTCAACTTCCTTGGTCTGCCGTCCTAGGAAAGTAGAGTTCTTTGCGTCCATGTCCTCCCTGTGGAGAGACAGAGATCACGTTCACCCTGGTCTTGACGGCCGCTGTGTCTACAGAGATTTCTAAGCTGAGAGGTAACAAGAGTGGGTGAGGATGTGGGAAAAAAGGAGCCTTCATGTACTGCTGGTGAGAATGCAAACCGGTGCAGCCACTATGGAACACAGTATGAGGTTCCCCAGAAGATTAAAAATAGAACTAACGTTACGGTCCAGCAATTCCACTTCTGGGTGTCCACGCAAAGGAAACGAAATCAGGATCCTGAAGAGAATGTGTTCACTGCAGCATCATTTATTATAGCCCACATGTGGTAACGACTTCAGTGTCTATCGGTGGATGAATGGATAAAGCAAATATCATGTATGTGGAGTACACTTTAGCCACACGAATGAAGGAAATTCGCCATTTGTGACAATATGGATGGCCCTCCAGGGCATTATGCTAATTGAAATATGTCAGACGGAGAAAGACAAACACTTATCTCACTCATAAGTGAATCTAAAAAACAGAACAGCTTGGTTGTTGTCAGGGGCTGTGGGAGTGGGAGAAATGGGGAAATGTTGATCAAAGGCTGTAAGAATAAAAATCTATTGGGCTGTTTATTTCTCTCAAAGTGCTGTCCTTCAGAACGGGCATCTCGGGAACATGATGACTTCACCCCCGCCATGCATCACGGTTCACGACTTGTGAACTTGCCTTTTTCCGTGCCTTCAGGTCAATTAAGAATTCCAGCTGCCTGGTATTAACCCATATTCTGTTCCCATCATCAGTCTCTGCCACCTTGATCACCCAGATTTCACTCTGAATAACTTTGACGGCAGGAAAAAATTAGCAGAGTGGAAAAAGATTTTTAGTTAGTTTTAAACAGAAAATTCCATCCATCGAATCCCTCTCAAAGGATCAAGACTCACCAAATGTGATACTTTTCAAAAACTGGCTCAAGAACTCGGGAGGTTATTTCCAAGAGAGATTAAAAAACTGGCCTGACCGCTTCACCCCCATTAGGAGAGCTATTGCCAAAGAAGGAGAAACAAAACCAAAAAGTAACAAGCATTCAAAGATGTGGAGAAACTGGAACCCTTGTGCACTGACGGTGAGAATGTAAAATGGCACAGCTGCTGTGGAAAACAGCATGGCAGGTCCTCAAAATAATTAAAAATAGAATTATATGATCCAGCAATTCTGCTTCTGGTGTGCTCACAACAGTGAAAGCAGGGACCCGTACAGAGATCTGCATGTTCACAGCAGCCTTATTCACAATAGCCAAAAGGCGAAAGAAGCCCAAGTGTTCACTGACAGACAGATGGATAAACAAAATACGCTATATCCATGCAACAGAATATTGTTTAGCCTTAAAAGGGAAGAAGTTCTGGCAGTTGCTATAACACGGATGAACGGCAAGCTAAGAAATAAGCCAGTCACAAAATGACAAACGCTAGGATCCCACATATGTGAGGTTCCTAGAGAGGTCAGAATCACAGAGATGGAACATTACGCGGTGGTTGTCAAGGGCTGAGGGGAGGAGAGAATGGAGCTCTGTGCTCATGGGAGCAGAGTTTCAATTTGGGAAGTGGAAAAAGGCTCCAGAGATAGACAGTGGTAATAGCTGCACAACAGTGTGACTATTCTTTTTTGTTTTGTTTTGTTTGCCTTTTCTAGGGCCGCACCCATGGCATATGGAGGTTCCCAGGCTAGGGGTCTAATTGGAGCTGTAGTCGCCGGCTGACGCCACAGCCACAGCAATGCGGGATCCGAGCCGCGTCTGCAACCTACACCACAGCTCACAGCAACACCGGATCCTTAACCCACTGAGCAAGGCCAGGGATCCAACCCGCAACCTCATGGTGCCTAGCTGGATTCGTTAACCACTAAGCCACGACGGGAACTCCAAGTATGACAATTCTTAATGCCACTGAACTGTATGTTTAAAGATGGTTAAGATGGTAAATTTTATGTTATGTGTATTTTGTTACAATAAAAGAAATGGCCTGAGCAATGGTAGTAGCATTGGAAAAAGGTTTCCCAGGAGGCCACCAACAAAACTGTCTTTAAATATAAGGCCAGCACCTGCGCAGCTGTGAGGCCAGGTTCTCAGAGACTCATCCTGAAATCACATTACAAGCCTGGCATCACCAGCCTTGTTAGTTGAAATCTAAAATCTTCTCCACCACACTACCAGCAACCATCCTTCAAACGGCTACCTTCCTCCAGAGCAGACGAAGATGACACATACTATTTCCTTTTCAGAGGTTTCCTCCATTTCCCATGTATAAGGATTGGTTGGTCGAGGTCCAGTCTGTAACCTGTGACCTCTCAGACAGCGGAGCAGCAAGGAAGGAGGAGTGAGAAGAAGAGAGGTTTCCGGGTACATGAAAGGCCCCCCAACAGTAAGGAGGAGGAAGTAAGGTGGAGGAGGGGCCGAGCCAACCCCCGGAAGGACACTAGCAGATGATCTTGGAAGGAACTCAGGGAAGAGAGCACAAAAGACCCAGAAACACTTAATTGTGTCCAGCCCTCCCTTTGCAGGGGGTTGGTCACTTGAATGATTAAATTCGAGGCTGACAATAACGAAACAAGAGGTGCCCTTGTCATGCAAAGATGCAAATAACATATTAAGTGGAAAAAGTTACAAAACAGAATGCATATCACACGATCACCTCTGTGATTCGGATCGTGACTACACAGGATGACTGGAAACCTTTTCATCAACCTCTTACTCGTTGCCTCAGAGAAAGATTCCAATAAAATTGTCACTTTCTCAAAATTAAAAAATCTTTTCTCAATCTTCTTTCAACTGTCACAAACGATAAGGAGAAACAAAGATTCGAGTTTCTGTTGTGGTGCATTGGAAATGAATTCGACTAGGAACCATGAGGTTGCGGGTTTGATCCCTGGCCTTGCTCAGTGGGTTAAGGATCTGACTTTGCTGTGAGCTGTGGTGTAGGTTGCAGACACGACTCGGATCCCAAGTTGCTATGGCTGTGGTGTAGGCTAGCAGCTGTAGCTCTGATTTGACCCTAGCCTGGAGACTCCCACATGCCTCAGATGCAACCCTAAAAAGCAAAAAAAAAAAAAAAAAAAAAAAAAAAAAAAAAAAAAAAAAAAAAAAAAAAAAAGAAAAGGATAAATGTCTAAACATAAATAAATGGTGATTATTTTTGACTTGTGGGGCTATGGCTGGTTTTATATACTTTTAAGGGTTTTTTTTTCTTTTAATATCTAAATTATATTAACTATGCATTATTTTTGGAACAATAATAAAACATAAGCTGTCATAATGAGAATAAAAATGGGCTGGGATTCTGATGGAGGAAAAAGGCTTAATCAACCAAGGAGACGCTGCTGGGGTGCTCCATTATACTCTCCAGAATGACTGATCCTGGCCAAGTTCAAGATATTCCATGAGGAAAGGCCCCCTCCTGGGATGGAGGAGCAGGGCAGGCGTGACTCTGATGCGAGAGCTCTCATCCAGGCACCCCTCCAAGCCCTCACCTGCACTCTGCTCCATGGGCAGGCGCAGGGCTGCCACGCTCCTGCCTTCAGCCAGTGGGCACCGTCCACCAGCATGCCCGGAGAGGCCTTGCTCCATGGCTTTCTTTGGCCTATCTCATGCCAAAATGGAGTTAAATTGTGTCCTATTAAATTATTTTAGGCTGCAGAGTTGGTCAAATGACACGACAAACAGGCCAACATTGCCGGGGACAGGTGGGGGACAGAGTTGGGCGCTGTGCCTTCACTGGCTCCTCAGGGTAGCTGGTCCCACTTTGGGAAGCCAGGGCAGAGTTCGCTCTCCTTGCTCCTGGGGTCAAACCCACTGCATCCATCTGATCAGGCGCCGGCCAGCCTGCCTGTATCCCTGCTGGTTCCCTGCGGCTGCATTTCCGCTCTGCCCTAAGCACGTCTCTGTCGGCAAGGCCGTCTTAGAACACGAAGGACAGAGTGCCTCTGGGACGGGCACTGGTCCATGTCTGATGAGGACCAGGAGGTCCCTGAGTTTTGGCGCTGGACAGGGCAGAAAAGGGAGAGACTAAGAAGAGGCACTTGCCATCCACATCGCTGCCCACCCTCAGGGGTAATAAATCTCCGTGACTGTCTGTGTTCCTGTCCCGCCTTCTGAAAACAGGCAACGGCACCTGTCCTCCAGAAGAGGCAGGACACTCGGACTGGGTTATCGCTGAACTGCCTGTTTTCCAGACCTTGGAGAATGGGCTCCTGATCTGACCAGAGGTCGGGACCGAGGGAGCCGAGGATACACACAGGCTCAGTGATTTGGAGGCACAGCTCCTTCTAAGGGAAAAAATAGTCAATAGTGACCTAGTGAGGTGATGGAAAGTGAGTCATCTTATTAATGTCAGAGGCAGCGTTGAATCTTGACATTTCAATCAATGACCCAATATCTCCACGGCCAGGAAGGCAACACGAGGCCACACTTTACGTGGAGTAAGGGGAGGGGCGTCCGGCCACAAGGGAACCGGAATTCACTTTGGGGCTCACTCCTTCATCCGAACAGCTTGATGGAAAGTTACTAAACTACTCAAAGAAAGGTAACGTAATGAGAGGCTGTAAAGCATTGAGAGCTGGCCGCAGACCCAGACAAACCACACGTGAACCCCGAGACGGGGGGTCTCCCCTCCAGGACTCTCACACCCCGCCACGCCCCCGAGAACACACGGATATAATCTCTTTCTCACTACCCAACAACTTCACTATCTCACTCCCCAGCAACTTGTTTCAGATGCCCAGTGGGTTTTGGGAGCGCAGAGAAAACGGAGTCCAATCTGGCTTTCCTGTGATCACACTTAGAATGTTGCTGATGTTTTCAAAGAACCAAACCCCCTCTACAGTGAATCATCTTCAAGAGGAGTCTAGAGGTAATTTTTCCCAAGCCTTGCTCTGTCAAGAATGAAGGGAGGCTGGAGCCCAGCTCTGCCGGGAGGGGTTTGCAGCCAGCTGCGCAGCACAAGTGCGTGGATTCACCTGCCGGAGGTCCCCTGCCCAGAGGAGCTCGTGGTCCCTACTTGTGGGCGCTTGAGCAACACCTGGGAGAAGCACTGCCCTTCACTGGAGAAAAGCCCAAGTCAGAGCATTAAGCCCACCAGGCACACTTCTCCTGAAGGAGCCAGAGGCCACACCTTCTGATGTGAACAGCAGCCCAGGGGAGGGAGTCAGCAAAGAGCTCGGGCTGCCTGGAGAGGAGGGACGATGCCAAAATGGGGAAAATTCTTTCTGGTCCAACTTGCTTTTTGGCGTTAGAAGCAACTGAGACCAAGCAGGACCCCGAGGGGCCCTCTCAGGTACAAAACCCCCTCATATCCCTCGTTTCTTGTTTGTAGAAAAAGGCTTTCGTTTCCTAGGCCTTCCCTGAGTTCCAAAGAGCAGACTCAAGCAGTTAACTAATTAGGGAAGTAAGGAGGCAGAAAAAGGAAAAGCGGTCACGCGAGAAAAGTAGCGATGGCTTCAACGACAGTTCAGCAATAAAATAGAATCTGAGTTTCTCCTCAAAGGATACATATTACGTGTATATCAGTCTGATGCGTATCTTTGCATTGTTCTGCAGAAACTAAGATCCTCCCCCCAGGTGGAGGATGACTGCATACTGACCAATAGCAGGCAGACCCCAGACTGGCTGGAACTCGAAGGCTGATGGTTAAGATTCCTGAACCATCACCCTGTTACCTGGCCACCAACCAATCAAAACAAAGTCCACAAGCTGATCATAAACTTTGAAGCCCTCACCCCAAATGTTGCCTCTAAAACCCCTTTTCTGAAAGCCACTGGGGACTTTGGATCTTTGGAGCCTTGGCTGCCTCTTCTCCTTGCTTGGCCCTCTGTCATAAATGCTGTACTTTCCTGTACTCGCAACCCAGGGTCAGCAGATTGGCTTTGCTGCACAGCAGGTGAGGGGACCCAAGTTTGCTTTGGTAGCAGAAATAAGATGATTTCTACAGTGTTCCAAGCACCTGTTTTACTTATTTTATTTTATTTATTTTTTTGCTTTTTAGGGCCACGCCCTCAGCATATGGAGGTTCCCAGGCTAGGGGTTGAATTGGAGCTAGATTTGCCAGCCTACTCCACAGCCACAGCAATGCGGGTTCCGAGCCGTGTCTACGACCAAGCACCTATTTTATGCCAGGAATGGCAATGACCATCTCCAACCCTCATGCCGCCCTTATCTCATGATGAAGGACAAGGTCAGAGACAGAAGCAATCTGCCCAGGGACACAAAACTGAGTGAGGGTGGGCTGGAGACATGTCCCAGGTCTTAGTTTCCGATGCCTTTCCCACCGTCATTGTCAACCACGGCAGCACACTGCAACCACATGCAGTGGACTCCATCCCAGGTCCCACTCTCAGAGACGGTGATTTGAGCCCTCCAGGCTGGAGATGGAGATAAGCGGTCCTCGGTGTAAAGGGAGTCATGAAAGCTTGGGCGAGGGTGGACTCAGGCAGGGAAGTGACCCAGAGCGAAGCCACCACAGGCCTCAAGGGGAGGGGCCTAGAGGAGGAGGGCGTGGCCAACAAGTGTGGCCAGCAGGAGCGGAGAGAACTGTTGTAAGCGTGTGAGAGGTCCTGAGTGGTCCCTGGGGGCTTCTGCGGGGGGTGAGAGGGGAGCCCTCACCCAAGGCTTAGGGGGTCAGCAGGAGACTGGAGTCATCAGGCCGCAGGACTGCACGTAGAGCTGGCAGCAAAGGGAGGGGGTGCTGGCTGCCGCTGCAGAACCCAGGGAGGTCGTGTTATTTAGGATCGTGTGCGCGTGTGTGTAAACAGGAGAGGCAACTCTGGGTTTTCGCTGAGGTGAAGGAAGCAGTAGAGACGAGCTGAGACAGGGGACAAGAGCTGACACAGGGGACAAGAGTCCAGAGGTAACTCACAGAGCAAGGACCCAGGAAGTGGGAGCCGGGCCCGGTGGTGGATCAGCCTTGGATGAGGAGGGATCCGACCTCAGGGGGAAAGATACGGGCCTCCACAAGCCCACAGGTGGGGCCAAGCAGCCCAGGGAGAGAGGGTCTGGGGTGTCTGCTGATGAAGCACAAGGCGAGGCATTGGGAGACTGAGGGCTGGCACCCAAAACGGTCTCCAAATCCAAGTGAAATTGGAGGGTGTTTCCTGGATCCCTTTCCCCCACGTGGGCTCAAAAATCCACCTTCACCTCCAAGGTCAGGGCTCAGACTCCAACTCTGACACCCCTTGTTGGCCCCATAAAGACTGGGGAGTTTGCCTGCCTTCCAGGCCTCAGCTTTTTCTTACTGATTTTCCTTTAGTCCATCCTTCCAGCCTTTAGCAACGCTGCTGCCTCAGATGAAAACGGGTTCACCCACTGTGGCTTCTGGAAACCACCATCCCCACCCTTCACACTCAAGGGGGCACAGGCAAGCTGGGGCCAGCACCTCGGGGAGAGGCGGTGGGTGACCGGTGCCAGCTGCAACTTAATCTAACCTGTGCTTTACAGTGAGGCTTCATTAGAAGGCCCCAAATCCTTACAAATAAAAGGAAAATAATCCCTTCAGATTCATGACAGGATTGAATGCTTTTCTGAAGGGTCAGTAAAACGTATAATGCTGAATCTGAGTTCAGAGCCCCGTAGACCAACAACCAGCAGGAAAAAGGTGTGACGCCGGGGGTTCAAGCATCACAGAACTGCCTTTTGAGGAGGAAGTCTTCTACCTTTGTTTTTTCTCCCCAGGTGTTTGAAGACCATGGATCTCAATTCAGAACCAGATCAACAGTGTCAAGATATAAATAAAATTTAGAAAGTCAGAAAGTTGGGTCCACTTACACTTGTGAATCCTCCTGAATTGGGGGTGACTTGATATGAGAGCAAGAGAGGGCATATTTGTTTTGGCTGATCTTAATAAGTGCACTCCGAGGGCAAAATTCCTGTAATAAGACCAAAAGAGTTCATTGAGTTTAAATCAGCAACCGATACAATTCAGATGTAATTTTATTCTAGCTCAACCCATTATAATAGCTACCAATCATTAGCCTATTCCTGGTGACACTTAAGAGGGCAGTTGAAATGCGGAGTTTAGCTTGATAATTTTATGCTGAATAAAAGTCATCATTGAGGAGTTCCCATCATGGTGCAGAGGTTAACGAATCCAACGAGGAACCATGAGGTTGCGGGTTCGATCCCTGGCCTCGCTCAGTGGGTTAAGGATCTGGCATTGCTGTGAGCTGTGGTGTAGGTCGCAGACACAACTGGGATCCCGCGTTGCTGTGTCTGTGATGCAGGCCAGCAGCTGTAGCTCCAATTAGACCCCTAGTCTGGGAATCTCCACATGCCATGACTGCGGCCCTAAAAAAGTCATCATTGAGTCCTCTCTGTTACTTCTCCACGACCTGGATCACTTGCCAAGACAACCCACAGCTGTGTATGTACATGTGCACACACACACACACACACACACACACACACACACACACCTTCCTTCCTATCTCAATGTCAGCCTTGCCTGTCTCTTTCCTGGACTTATAAACCATCGTCACTGCCCCCTGCCGAATGTCCCACCATCAGCCCCAGAGATTCCCAGAAATTGTATCAGATTTACCCTCAGTGTCCACCCCCCAGACCACGCCATCTAGTCCAGGGACCCACTGCCCAGTGGGTAACTTCAAGGTCCTTCCTGGGCTCCGAGGCGCTTCTTCCTGGATCACCCGCTTCATCTCCCCCCAAGCTGGGACCTGCCCAGGGGCAGCCCTTCCAACATCCCTTGATCTGCTTTCTCCTCTCTTGCCTGGTAGACGTCCCCAGAGCAGGGCCACTGGGCTGATGTTTCCACCTGCTGCCCTTCTAGGCTGCTTCCCTGCCACCCGAACAGCTCCAGGAAAGTCCGTTATCTCTCGGGGGTTTTCCTGGGTTGACGAGAAGGCTCCCACTCTCCCTCTTGTTCTGTCGGATTGGACAGAGTGCTCCTGGGGCCACTGGCTCTGACGGACCTCACTCATCCATCCTAAAGTTCATCCCTTCATCCCAAATTCATTTACCGCGACGGCCTTCCCTGACGGACACACCTCATGCTACGGTCAAGAACTGACCGGACGTTTTTACAGTTTACCAGGCAGCTGGACACAGACATTTCGAGTGCATGACATGGAACCAGACTTTCTGGGTTCAGATGCCTGTTCTACTGCTTCACCTCTGCGCCAGGGTCCTTATCTGAAAACGGGGCTGAGAGAATCACGGGGTTCTGAGATTCAGCTGTGCCGTGTGTGTGACACACGCGGGGCGGTGCCCGGCCACACAGGAGTGCTGAATACACTCAGCACGGTGGTTTCATTTGCTGCTTTTTGTTTCCAATGTATTTTCCAGGCGTATGAAGGGGGTCATCAAAAGAATGTTATTTCCATTAGAAACAGCATTCATTCAAGTACCTTTTAAAGCAATTGTGAGCACGGCGCCCCCTCATCGGGAGCTGTGCCAGGACTCAGTCCCCGCCCTTAAGGAGCTGGGGGGTTGGTGAGGAAGCCAGTGCAGGAGGAAGGCAGTCCCGCGTGCAGGGGAACCGGGGCCTCAGCAGAAATCGGCAGAGTCTTCTGGTGACAGGGGGTTTTATGGAAAGAAGGTGGGGAGAGCGGTCCAGGAAGGGTTAAAACCCAGGAGCCTGGGAAAGTCCAGTGAGCCTTCCCCTGGGCTGGAAAGCGGGCTCACAGGGAGGCGGGGCTCAGGCTGGGGTCCCGCTGGGCTTTTCCTTGAGGTTGCTGAGAAATATATGTGTGTGGGGTGGCGGGGAGCGGAGTTGGGGGCACGTCAGGCAGCCGCGTCAGATGTGTAAACGGATCCAAGTTTTTTCCTAAAACTTTTAGGAGGAATTCACAGGGAGAGACAGGGGGGCTGTAAGAACCTGGGGAGGTCGCTGATGAAGCCAGAACTGGAGTGAGCCTCCCCAGCCACAAAATGGGGAGCGAGCTCCCGAGACTATCCGATGGAGGAGTGAGGAGGCTGCGGCAATCCTCGCAAGGGCAGATGTTGTGCTGCACAGTGGACAGAACTCTGACCACAGTGGGTGGACGTGCAGGGGGAACAGACACTGCCAGGGAAGTCCCTCCTAGCCGGGAAAGAGCTTGGCACTGCCCACAAGAAAGGCTGGGGTGAAAGAAGCCACTTTCTGCCTGGCGAGAAAGTCCTTTTCCAAAGGCAGGTGTACTTACTCTCCGGTTGTTACATTTTAAAACCGTGTACAACTTATCTTCAGCCACATCTTGGTTTGGAAGCGCGATGACAATGGCGGGGACGTAGAAGTCAAAGCCTTTGGGTATCACAATTTTGGCAAACACGTAATCGCCAACCTGTAGATGAGAACATATTTCGTAGCAAATAGTTTTCTTGTAGATCTTATATAAGATATTGACATAAGTTTGTTTTAAAATACCCCAAGATGGAGAAAAATATATGTAAATGATGCAACAAGGGCTTAATTTCCAAAACAGAGCTCGTATAACTCAGTAACAACAAAAAAAATCAAAAAATGGGCAGAAGACCTAAATAGACATTTCTGCAAAGAAGACATACAGATGACCAATAGGCACATGAAAAGATGCTCAACATGCTAATTATTAGAGAAACGTAAATCAAAACTACAACGGAGTACCACCTCCCTCAGGCGAGAATGGCCATCATTAAAAAGTCTACAAATAGCAGGAGTTCCCGTCATGGCTCAGTGGTTAACGAAACCGACTAGGAACAATGAGGTTGTGGGTTCGATCCCTGGCCTTGCTCAGTGGGTTAAGGATCCGGCGTTGCCGTGAGCTGTGGTGTAGGTCGCAGACGCGGCTCGGATCCCGTGTTGCTGTGGCTGTGGTATAGGCCGGTGGCTACAGCTCCGATTAGACCCCTAGCCTGGGAACCTCCATAAGCTGTGGGTGTGGCCATAAAAGGACAAAAAGACAAAAAAAAAAAGTCTACAAATAGCAAATGCTAGGAGCTGCCTGGTGACCTAGTAGTTAACGGTCTAGGGTTGTCACTGCTGTGGCTACAGTCACTTTGATCCCTGCCTGGGAACTTCCGCATGCTGTGGGCATAGCCAAAAACAACTGGGGAGGGTGTGGAGAAAAAGAAACCCTCTTATGCTATTGGTGGGAATATAAATTGATGCAGCCACTATGGAAAACAGTATGGAGGTTCCTTAAAAAACTAAAAATAGAATTTCCTTATGCAGCAATCCCACACTGGGCATATATCTGGAGAAAACTCTAATTCGAAAAGTTACATGCATCTCGATGTTCACAGCAGCACTATCGGCAACAGCCAAGACATGGAAGCAACCCATATGTCCACTGAAAAATGAATGGATAAAAATGTGGTATATATATACACAAAATGGAATACTACTCAGTCATAAAAAAGAATGAATAATGTCATTTGTAGCAATGTGAATGGACCTAGAGTTTATCAAACTAAGTGAAGTAAGTCAGAAAGAAAAGACAAATACCATATGATATCACCTACATGTAGAATTTAAAATATAACACAGGCGTTCCCTTGGGGCACAGCGGGTTAAGGATCCAGTGTTGTCACTGCAGTGGCTTGGGTTGCTGCTGTGGCTCAGGTTAAATCCCTGGCCTGGGAACTTCCATATGCTGTGGGTGCAGTCAGAATAAAATAAAATAAAATTTTAAAATGACACAAATGAACTTATTTACAAAACAGAAATAGATTCATAGACATGGAAAACAAATTTGGTTACCAAATTTGGGGGTGGGGGAGGGATAAATTAGGAGTTTGGGATTAGCAGATATGAACTACTATACATAAACTAGGTAAACAACAGAGCCCTACTCTATGGCATAGGGAACCGTGTTCAATATCCTGTAATAAACCAAAATGGAAAAGAATATATATATATATATATATATATATATATATATATATATATATACACCGTAACTTGCTATATACGCCAGGAACTAAGACAACATTGTAAATCAACTATACTTCAAAAAAAAAAAAAAAACCACCCTAAGCTGATTAGCAAGCTAGAATCCAAATATATGTATTTTTCTCAGTTGTAAAGAGTTGCTAGTTCCAAAATCCTCAGGGCTCATTGGGCCATAGCTAGAATTTCGTGATCAGTTTGAGGAAACCTCATTTTCACAGGACTTCACTTGACAAGGGGCTCAGGGACAGTCAGTGACATGGCGAAGGGTCTGGAAAACAAAGCCTACAAAGACTGGTTGAAGTGAGGTAGGAGATGGATGGGCCCCTGGGCTGAAGACAGCCGGGACTTGGCATACTGGGCAAATGGCATTTGTTTCTCTTTGCCACTTCAAGGAAAAGTTAATGGCAGGAGCTGCGCTCTGCTGGCGCCATCGATCACTCATGAGGTTAAGGAGATCTCCCCCCCACCCCCCCCCACATACAGACTGCTTGGGGGCCAAAAAGGGAGGCACAGTAGCCCGTAATAGGTGTTGTCAATCTTCCCGTAAGCACTGGAATCCACCTTCTCGGCTAAAAGACGTGCATGCATATCAGGGAGGGCCCTAGGTTTGATCAGGTGTGAGAAACAAAACAAGATAACCGGCCAAAGGAAAACAAAGATCCAGAAGAACTGCCCCAATATAAGTGATTTAAAATACCCCTTCAGCATGTTCCCCACTAGCAGGTGTGTCTACACCCTTCTCTGAGGGTGCTGTTTTGCTTCTAAACTGCTTCTCTGTGTGCTCTCCCACATGTGCTGTACTTATAATAAGAAATTCTGTGACTTTTACAGCTTCCATCTCTCTGTAAAATTTTTTTTTTCAAAGCAGGCAAGATCCAGGGCCTCTAATGGTCTAGTGGTTAGGATTCCTGGTTTTCACCCAGACTGCCCAGGTTCAATTCCTGAGCAGGGAATTAAGATCTTGCTTCAAGCCATCACTCACTGCTGCCTCTCCCAGATCAGAAGGAACCGTTATGTTTCCCATGAGGACCAGGGAGAGAGTGGACAGTGCCCTTCTATGTCTGAAGGGCTATCAGGGACAGAGGAAAGGCACAGATGTGTTTCATGTGGCTTCAAAGCTCACATCTGGAATCCCTGGGGAAAAGTCACAAAGAGATACCTTCCAGCACAAAGAAAGTCTTGTGAGTGGTGTACAGAGGCTGCTGGGCATCTGTCAGACAGATTAATGGCCAGGGGTCAAGTGTCCTGATGTGGGGTCTGGGTCTGCCCAGGGGGAGTGGGAACAGACAACCAGTCTCAAATCCTATGAGCGCTTTGAGGAATTTATAAACAGATGACAACCCATCAGCCCAGCTCACCCCTGGAGTGCACCCTCAGGGGTAAATGCTTCGGGCACGGAGGCCTGGCATCAGCTGACGACAAGGTCAAGAAACCTCTACCTTGTCCTTGTTAAAATCTGCTTTAGTCTAATGTTCTGCAGTTAAAGTTTCAAAAACAGCAGCAGTTATGGCACCTCCTTTGCTCTGACCATCTATTGCCTGCAAAGCAACAAGGGCCTCAAGCAGCAGTGCAAGCAGGTCTCTGCAGCCCTGAGCTACTTAACGGGTGTTAGCAGATCAGGGTCAGGAGCAAAGAAACTGCCAGTCAAGAGGTCACAGGAACAGGGACAACTGTGATCCAGAGCTGGGGGAATGGTGAGAAGGGGCCCAGGAACAGATGGCTGGAGCAGGTACCTGGAGCAGTGGGCAGGGCATGGCGCCCCCCACAGGCGTGATGAATAAGATGGGCACGACCTTGGTGTCTCCGTACCGGAAGCCCACAAGGGCATGGGTGGGGCTCACACACTTCTTCACGACCCCTGCGAGGAATCAAATTTAAAATACAGTATAAAGACAATGTCTGTTCTCTTAGGCTTGCCCATCCTATTGGTTTCGCTAAGTTACAGCACTTTGCCTGCTTAAATCAGCATGCTCCTTGGTTTCTCCACCAGATAACACTGGATACTCTGTGAGGCCTGCTGGGTTGGCCAGCTTAAAGGTGGGCAGTGCCACGCTCTGGTTAGGGCTGACCTGGGAAGCTAAGAGAATACTTGGAAACTTGTTCAACCAGCATCTAGCAGCTCTTCTAATGGAAACATTGTTCCTGGAGATACCCTCTCCCTGGACACTTCCTCCCATCTGATTCCCTTATTCACTTATGTTATAGTGAATAACATAACATCTACCGCCTGGAGATAGAAAATCATTATTGTTGGAGTTCTCGTTGTGGCGCCGTGGAAATTAATCTGACTAGTATCCATGAGGATGCAGGTTTGATCCCTGGCCTCGCTCAGTGGGTCTGGGGTCCAGTGTTGCCGTGAGCTGTGATGTAGGTTGCAGACCGGCTTGGATCTTATGTAGCTGTGGCTGTGGTGAAGGCCGGCAGCTACAGCTCCGATTTGACCCCTAGCCCGGGAACCTCCATATGCCATGGGTGCGGCCTTAAAAATAAAAATAAATAAATAAATAAATAAAAATTTAAAAAAAGAAAAAAGGAAATCACTATTGTTAAACTGTGAAAGTAAAAGGAAATATGAATTCATCAGCTTTTCATCTAATATTACACACCCGACAGCTTCCATAAAATGTACAATCAAAAAGGAGAAAAAAAAAAGTGAGAAGTTCTATCTTTTAGTTACATGCAGAGAGATGATTATAACAGGAAAAGAAAATATTGGTGTTAAGGGTCATGTCATTTATCCTGGGTAAGATTTATTTTCCCATTAAAAAGGGATTAGAAGTATTAGAAGGAAGTTGGGGGGCGCTGCTCATTTTTGGCGGTCCTGTGGCATATGGAGCTCCCGGCCCAGGGGTGGGAGCCACAGTAGGATCAGCTGCAGCAATGCCGTATCCCTAACCCACTGCGCTGGGCTGCGGATCAAAGCAGTGTCCCAGTGGTTCCCACGATGTCGCTGATCCCATTGTGCCACAGCAGCAGCTCCTAGGAGGAAGTTTTGACACAGACACGTCCCCAGCAGTCGGGGAACCCTACTCCCTGAGACAGAACTATGCTTATCCCCACAGGCTCCCACCGCCTTGAGTGCCTGAGGCACCCCTGCCCCAGCAGTTTTCATTTGAAGTCCATATCCCTTGTTTTAAATGGCTAAAGAAATAAAAAGACTTTTTTTAACCCAAACATGAAAACCAGCTTTAAATTTTCCTCGCTCGCTCCCTTCCTTCCCATGCCCGATGCATGTGGAAGTTTCTGAGCCAGGGACTGAACCAGAGACACAGCAGTGACTCAAGCCACCGCAGTGACAACCCTGGATTCCTAACCTGCAGCACCACAAGAGAACTCTGTCTGTTTTCTCATTGGATTAAATGTTCACTTTTGGTATTCTTTACACAATATTCACACATTTTCTACCATGAACTGACTTTACCCTTTGAATCAGAAAATAAACACTACTCTTTAGAAAGAGTTCCTATTATAAAACAATGAAGTCGAGTTCCCATCGTGGCTCAGCAGAATCTGACTAGCAACCATGAGGACGCAGGTTCGATCTCTGGCCTTTGGAAGTGGGTTAAGGATCCAGCGTTGCCATAAGCTGTGGTGTAGGTTACACATGCAGCTCGGATCTGGCGTTGCTGTGACTGTGGTATAGGCCAGCAGCTGCAGCTCTGATTAGACTCCTAGCTTGGGAACCTCCATATACTGCAGGTGCAGCCCTAAAAAGTAAAATAAAATAAAATTAAAATAACTACAATAAAATAAATAACAATAAAGAAGCAGTCTGAGTTGAGGGAAATCCTGACACCCCCACCCATGTGCCCCACCCCCTCACCCGGGTGCAGGAAAGGATCTGAGTAGCCAAGATGACCTTGTTGGCCGGCGTGACCCTCCTCAAATTCGTAGCCTTTGGGACTTTGCAGAATCCAGTCTTCAACCCGGGTTGCAGTTTCCCAGGTGTTTGCCTAAGGTGAGTACTGTAGACTGTACGGCCCGAAGTCTAAACCATTTATCTGCTTTTTACCCAAAAGGCTGCCGGCCCTGCTCTTGATCATCAGACCTATGCTGCTGGCACGTTACTCCCACCTCTTTAATGTCCCTTCAATTCTCTTTTGCCTCTTCGTACAGTCTCTGCAGATGCGGGCCTTCGTTCACCGCCAGAGATTAGAGCATTTGCTTCCAGTCGGACTCGGGAACCAGCTCACGGTGTCGGCACCTGGCTGGGTGTTCTCTGATGCCGGAGGAGGCTGGCTGGCCTCTGCACCTGCTCCTTCTCCATCTCATTAAAGGAGTGGCTGCCACGTCTAGGTCCTGATTCAAGCTCAGCTCCCCATTTCTGGCTGCCCTCACGCCACAGTTTCTCTCTCCCTCAGCCCCAGTGACGTGGGACCGTGTCTCCAGCTCTGATACATCTCCTGGGACTATTTCAGGTGCCTGGGCTCCGGAGCCTGGACCGGCAGGCAGAAGCACCTCCACTGGTTTTGGTCTTTCAAGTGGAGGCTCAGTGATCCATCATCTTCCCGGGTACAAGCCAGGCTCCCCACCACAGCCAGGGCGCTCTCCTGTACCCAGGCAGGGCAAAGGGGGCGCCCCCACCCTCTCACGTCGAGACCCTCAGCAAAAGCACTGCCCACGCTTAGAGGTGATAGGACTGAAGAAACAGACTAGGAAGACAGCAGGGGTCAGTTCATTTGCTGAAAGAGCAAGGACAGTTCCCAGCCTTTATTCCAAGCAGGAATTTCTCAGTCTGGAGAGTGTATTTTTTTTACCTCTCGCTGTATGGATTTTCCGATGGTCACAGTCCAGCTTAAATTCCACCTACTGACAAAGAGTGAGCTGTTTCACTAGAAGCGCCCCCTCCACCTGCCCCCCTCTACTGAGTGCCAGCCTACATGTCCAGTCATCACGACCTACACCACAGCTGTGACAACACTGATCCTTAGCCCTTAACCGCGCCCAGCCAGGGATCAAACCTGCGCCGCCACAGAGAAAGTGCTGGATCCTCAACCCGCTGCACCTCAGTGGGAACTCCCCATCATAGCCTCCTCTTCCTTTTGTCTCAGAGGTTTCCTTTATAGCCCACCGTGGTTTTTGCCTTTTCAAATTGCTCTTAAAATTTTAAAACTCTTGTTAAAGTTTTTAAACTTCCAGCAGCTCCCTCTATCCCTGGGTGAGAACCCCAGGTGAGTTGTTTATATTTTCTAAGAGGAGATAATAGAAAAACTCTACAGGTAATTAACACTTTCCAGTTTACAAACTGCTACCTGATCGTATTGAACCTATACCACAATCTTAGGGGAGTTTTAACTGTTTTAAAACTCATCTGGAAGGAAAAAGAAACTGAGGCTTAGGGAACTTCATGCGACTAGTAGAGGCGAGACACAGACTTTAAATTAAAAAAATTTAGCATTTTTCTGACCCTAACTCAGGTCACTGAAGTTCTCCGGGCTTCAGTTTCTGAAAGGGGCAGAGAGGCAGGTGTCAGGCAAGGGAAGAGAGGGAACGGATGAAGCACGACGATTCACACATCTGCCAGACTGAGAAGTGTGTGCGGCTATAGTATGGATGCTTGTGGATTCTTTTTTTAGTCAAAAAATAAGTACCCATAAGTTGATTTCAAGCACAAGAAAATAAACAAATAAGACAGGGTTCCGAGATGCATCTGGCCCTTGTCTTTCAGCATCCTGGTAAGTCAGGCTATCTGCACATGGCTGCTAGTCTGCACTATGCAATCCTTCCTTCACTGGTGAATCCACACCGACCCCTGGAACAGAGTCAGCCGTGTGGAAATCCCTGCCCTGGTTCCCAAGGATGGCAGCAACAATGAGGCCAGCTCTGCTCTGGTGCAGAGCTGGCTTTATGTCACGGGCACTGGGATCTAATTACTCCAAAGCTGCCTTCTGCTCAGGGACATCTGAAAGCCAGCTCTTCTTCATTAAAAGCTATTATGAGGTTTTGAACAAAAGTTATCAGAAAAGGAGTCACCAATGAACACCATGCCTGTGCTTCACAAAACTCTATTTGGCCTTCTGATTTGGAAGCGGAAAGACGGTATCGCACAGTGACCAGGTGATCTAATGAACATCAGTAACGAGCAGACATGGACAGCATGTGCCCTCGTACAAGACGCCATGAGGGGCACGTGGCATCAGTGACATCACTTAGGTAACACTCGCTTGGGCCAGAAACACACAAGCTGAATCTAATTTAACCCAGATTAAGGAACATGCCATAACAGAATTGGCCTTACTCTTAAATAATGTTAGTATTATGAAAGATGATAAGAAAGGCTAGAGAACGAGTCTAGATTAAACAAGACTAAGGGCATACGTTAACTACATTTAGTAACGATTTTGAATTGGGACCTTGTAGGAGAGAAAAAAGGCTAAAAAAGGATATTGGAACAATTAACAAAACTTAAATATATAAATATATAATGATATTAAAGGTCCTGAATTTAATAACTTTACTGTGGTTATATTAAGAGAATACCCTTGTTCTTGAGAGATACACTCTGATGTATTAAGGGGCCTGATGTTACTTAATTTCAAATAGTGCAGAGAAAATAAAGTGTGTTTTATGGGTAAAGGGAAGGAGATACACAAACTGAGAAAAGAAAAGTAAAAATAAATGCGGTAAAATAAATGTGACAAAATGTTAAAAATTGGTACATTTGGGTAAAGAGTATGCAGGAGTTCTCTATTATTCTTGCAAATTTTCTGTAAGTTTGAAATTACTTTTTATTAAAAAAATGTTGTGAGGGTAAAATAGAGTTGAAAATCCCAATTATAGAAAAGATTCAATGTAAGTTCCCCAGTGGCCTAGCGGCTAAGGATTCAGCATCGCCATTGCTGCGGCTCAAGTCACGCGGGTTGGATCCCTGGCCGTGGAAGTTCTGCATGCCATGGGCTTGGAAAGAAAAGATGCATTGACTTTGCATGGGGGCTGGGTGGCTGGGGCTGTGAGGAGAGGAACGAAAACTAAGTACATCCACAAACCAGGTACAACCCATGCATTATCATATAATTTGGCTGAGTCAATATTTGTTGACTAGCCACTAATCAAAATATTGATCATATGACTAAAATCAAATGTTTATTACCTTTAAAATGACTTAATTGAGGTACAGATTAAAAATTCCCCGATGGCCAAATCCCACGGCTCTGGAACGTGATCTCTGCTTCTACCTGCATATTCAAAAACAGCCTCGGCAGTAACCACTGCTGACGCGGCCTCAGGTACTGCACGTGACTATGGGTTACCGCTGTTTCCTCTGCTCCCCCAGATCAGCAGCGGTAGGTCTTCTGCCTTTTCTTGTCATACAGGGAAGGTGCTGGGGAAAGTCTGAGCAATACTCCTTTTGTTTTCTGAGACTCTGGCCAGCGAAATGATCCCAAGTCTTAATCCAGCCATTTGGAATCCAGACCATTCAACTGCCAAATTAGCTTTGAATTCCTCTCCATGGTTCAGATACAAAAAACCAAGCAGGAGTGGCCTCCTATAATCAGCCCTGAGTGAATCCAAGCCCCAGAGAAATGGAAGTTTCTCAGGCCTGCTCCTGCAAATAAGAGTTTCACGCCTACGTCTATGAGCTCATGTCAAATGCTTGCATCTGTATTACTCTCAGCCAGCCAATGTCAAAGCACATTTACCAAATTTCAAAAAAAAAAATCCCAGTTGTCAGTTCTACACATATGCCTGTGGGAAACCTAAATTCTTGTTGAAGTATTTTTCTCACTTAATAAGCAGATTTAACTAAGTTTTTGATAAAGAATTCGTTTTTAACTAGTGATTGACACATAGGCCTATCGGAGATCAGTGGTATTTTGAGGTAGAATCTTTTTGCTTGAAAGCTCTTCCTTGGGGTTCATTCCCCAATAGGCTTTTACCATGATTTCAATGACTACTTTTGTGTTGATGTGTCAAAAAAATCTCTGTATCCAGGTAGCAAAAAGAAACAAACAAAAAATGCAGGTTCGATCCCTGGCTTTGCTCAGTCGGTTAAGGATCTGGCATTGCAGTGAGCTGTGGTGTAGGTCATAGACATGGCTCGAATCCCCCATTGTTGTGGCTGTGGAGTAGGCTGGCAGCTGCAGCTCTGATTCGACCCCTAGCCTGGGAACCTCCTTATGCTTCCTGAAACCCTATAAAAAAAAAAAACAAAACACCACCACCACCCTCTGTCTCCAGGAAGATTTTCTCGCCAGACTCTAGACCCCTGTCACCAACTGCTTTCCTGCAGCTTCAGTGTCTCGTGGTGCACCTATGTGGTGCATCCTGTCCCAGACACACCTCATTCTTCCTGTCCGCACCACCATTCCCCATAGGTACCATTACATACGTGCAACACAGCAGATATGTGGTAAAAATGTGTTTACTAAACAAATCAAAGATTAAAATAATTTTTTCTGGCTATTACTTCCCCACAAATACGGGAAGAAACCTCATCATCATTTCATTTTAGAAGTGGAATATCTTAGTACAGCTCAGAAAGTGTCAGTGTCCTAGGGAAAGCACAATTTAAGAACTTCTGGTCCCCAGGATCATATTACTTAACAAAGGAGTCTTATAAAATAAAATATCTACCTGGAAAATAAAAGCCATTTTCATCACATCTTGCAATAACCTTCTGGCCTTTGAGTGGATCCAGTTTTTTTGATTTGTTTTTCTTTGTTGGAGTTCCTTGAATTTTTTGTGGCTAAAAAAAGGATGAAAGATTAAAGTCAACATAGACAGGGAAAATCACAGGTTCGGGATAACTGGGGTTCTCTACCTAGTATCACACTGTTGAAGAGCTACAGAACATGCACATGCCGCATACTCACGCTGGAGTGCTTTTTGTTCTGCTATCAAGAACAGGCTTTTAGTTTAAGACTGAACCTATAGGTAACCACAGCACATAGGAAATGAGGCAGAATTTGCAGTCTAAATCTAATCAAGCTTTGTTAAAACAAAATAAGTCAGTCTTTTCCAGAGAGTAGGACCTAGTGTATTAAACTATACTATTTAATTTATGCATTATATAATCCAAAAATAATGTACACAATAGCAAGCAAACACAAGCAATTCTCGAAGTAAAGGGTACTCAATAGATCACAATATTGAGAAGACTCAGGTGTTGGAATAATCAGATAAAAACTTTTAAATCAGCAGTTATAACCATACTACATGAGGTAAAGGTAAATACTCTTGAGATGCAAAGTAGTTTCAGTACAGAAAAAGGAACCGTAAAAAAAGTAACCACATGGAAACTTTAGAAGTAAAACAATACAATATCTGGAAGGGCTAGATAGTAAAATTGTTATGATGGAGGAGACTTGAAGACAACAGAAACTGCCCAATTTGAAGAACACAGAAAAGATTTTTTAAAACGAGCAAGAGCCTTCCTCTTCCAGATAGCCACTTCCAAGTCCAGCACAGTTATAATCTCTCTGAGAAGACTTACTCTCAGGCAATTTCAGAAAAAAACAAAACAAAAACAACGGAAAGGACCAAGGCTTGGAGTTAATACGATGAGTGTGGCCACTACAGGAAGAAACTGGTACTTTCATTTCTGATTTGTGAAGTCCAATTCTAAATCCTATTTTCTATGCTTGATGGTGGATCATTAGTTGAAAGACCCAATCCCCACTATTCACCCCTCCAAAAAAAAAAAAAAAATCCCCACAGTCTCTATTCCATCATCCAGAAAAGCCATTATTGAGGACCACTGCTCTTGTACAATAACTTTAAAATGAATTACTATAACAGTTTGCATCCTATATGAGATGAATGGGCAGTGGGATCCCACTGTACAGCACAGGGAAATGGGTGTGATTGGGTCACTCTGTTGTACAACAGAACTTGATGAAACATTGTAAATCAACTATACTCTGATAATAACAATAATAAATAAAAAGAATTACTAGAAAACAAAACCAAACCAAAATAGACATATAGTGTTTGGTTTCTAGGTAAAATCTAAGGATTCTGAAAAGAAACTGGTAGCAGTTGGGTTGGAAAAGAAGGCAAGGATTCAAAGTACCACCAAACTGTTCACTATTTTTTTTCCCTGGAATTCCCTGACCTGACTGTAAGGCAGCCCAAAACAAGATGTTTGTACCAAATATGGACAGAGAGAGCTCTAAAAGAAGCCTTCTAGTTCTGGCTTGAGAAATGGGAAAAGGAACTCCCAGCCCTCAGAGAATATATGGAAATCCCCCTCTTTCCCCTCCATTCTCAGACCTTGGTGCCCAGGCAATTCTTTGTAGAGGCAGCAGTGTTGACAACATGAGCTTAAAGGAGACAAAACTCTGTAGGAATGTAATATTCTTGTTCCAACAGGGTGAGTGAACCCTCACTCTCCCCTCTCTCTAGGTATCTGGCCTCTGTTTGGCCCCAGATGCAAGCATAATATGTGGAAGCATGCAAATGAGATGGAAACATAAAATCCCTGATTTCTGCCTGAAGGAGTGGAAGGAGGAGCCCCAGAAAACCAAAAATTACTGGGAAGGTCGCTTATATTAGAAAGGGGAAGGCCAAGTATTACCCCAATTCCAAAACAAAGACATCACAAGAAGAAGAACACTACAGACCTACATTCCTCATGAATACAGATGCAAAAATCTTTAAGAAAATATCAGCAGATCAACCAAGGGACATATAAGAATGATACACACAGAAAAAAAAAAAAAAAGAATGATACACAGTGACCAAGTAGGACTTATCCAAGGAATGCAAAGCTAGTTTAACATCCAACATCCATAAATATGGATTCACAATTAATGTAATGCTCCAAATTAATAAGGTAAAGAATAAAACCATATTATTATTTTAATACACAAAGAGCATTTGACAAAACCCAAAAGACTTTCATGACACAGACTCTCAGCAAACCAGGACAAGGAAGGGCCCTCCTTGACCTGAGACAGGCATCTGTGAAAAACCCATAACAAGCATGGTACTTAATGATGAAAGAAAGGATGATTTCCCCTTAAAGTCAGAAACAAGGCTAGGCACTCTTACCACTTCTATTTAACAACGTACTTGAGGTTCTAGTCAGTGCAATCAGGCAAGAAAAAATAAATAAATAAAGGAATCCAGATTGGAAAAGAACAGGTAAAATTGCCTTTCCTCATAAATGATATAATCCTAAATGTGGAAAACCCTGGGCAAACCACATAAACACTACTAGAGTTAAGAAGTTTTGGAGTTCCCATCGTGGCTTAGTGGTTAACGAATCCGACTAGGAACCATGAGGTTGCAGGTTCGATCCCTGGCCTTGCTCAGTGGGTTAAGGATCTGGCGCTGCTGTGAGCTGTGGTGTAGGTTGCAGATGCGGCTCGGATCCCGCGTTGCTGTGGCTGTGGCGAAGGCCGGCGGCTACAGCTCCTGTTAGACCCCTAGCCTGGGAACCTCCATACGCCGCCAGTGCGGCCCTAGATAAGGCAAAAAGACCAAAAAAAAAAAAGAAGTTTTGCATGATGTCATGATGTAACATAAATACACAAAAAACAACTGTCTTTCTATGTACTAATAATGAATAGTCTGAAAATAAAATTAGCAAAAGAATTCCATTTATAATAGCATCAAAAAGAATAGACTAAAGAATAAATTTACCAAAATGAAAGACTCATACACTGAAAGATCCATACACTGAAAACTATAAAACACAGCTGAGAGAAATGAAAGGTCTAAGAATGGAATGACATATCATGTCTATGGATGAGAAAACTTGATATTGTTAAAATGGTCATTTTTTACCAAATTCATCTCTAGATTCCTGATAAATCACATCAAAATCCCAGTAAGTTTTGTTTCTGGTTTTGGTTTTTGCCGAAGTTGAGATGCTGATCTTGAAATTTACACATAAATGTAAAGGATCCAGAAGAGCCAAAATAATTTTGAAAAAGAACACTGAGTTCCCACTGTGGCTCAGCAGGTTAAGGATGCAGATTTGATCCCTGGCCTCGCTCAGTGGGTTAAGGATCCAGTCTTGCCACGGCTGTGCAGCTCTGATTCAACCCCTGGCCCAGGAACTTCCATATGCTGCAGGCGTGGCCGTAACAAGAAAAAAAGAAAAAAGAAAAAGAACAAATATGGCAGACTTACTCTTACTCCTCTTGATTTCAAAACTTACTCAAGAACTTCAGAAATCAAGAGTGTGGTCCTGACATAAGGGTAGTCATATGATCAAAGGAATAGTACTGAGAGTTGAGAAATAAATCCTTATATTTATGGTCAATTGATTTTTGAGACTTTGGAAAACCTGCAGACAGTTTCTTTAGATATTAAACCTAAACGTACTGCATGCCCTAGAAATACCACTATTAGACATCTAGCCAAGAGAAACAGAAACTTACGACACACACTTTTTAAAATTTTTTTTTAAATTTTTTGCTTTTTAGGGCTGCACCTGCTGCATATGGAGGTTCCCAGGCTAGGGGTCAAATTGGAGCTACAGCTGCTGACCTACGCACAGCCACAGCAACGCAGGATCCGAGCCGTCTCTGCAACCTACAACATAGCTCACGGCAGCGGCAGATCCTTAACCTACGAAGCAAGGTCAGGGATCGAACCTGCAACTCACGGTTACTAGTTGGAATGGTTTCTGCTGAGCCACGATGGGAACTCCATCACACAAATACTTTTAAGTGAGTATTCATATCAGCATTTTTCACAATATGGTAAGGTGGAAATAATCCCAATGTCAGTTGACTTGGGAAACAAAATGTGGTATATCCATGCAATGGAATATTATTCAGCCATTTATATATGAAACTTACTGGAAATGCAAATTTATAGAGACAAATTGATTAGTGGTTACCTGGGGCTTGAGGTGTAAAAAGAGACTGACTCCAAATGGGTCTTTTTAGGTGATGGAACTGTTCTGCAACTAGATTGTGGTGATGTGTGAAGCTCTGTCAGTTTTGCCAAAAATCACTGAATTGAAATAGGTGAGTTTTATGTTGTGAAAATTATATTTCTATACCTCTGCCTTTAAAAAAAAAAGATTAAAATAGACAGCCATCTACTTCTTGTTTGCTCTAACTGTTCACAGTATCGTGCATACAGTGGACTGAATTAGTGATTGAGCATAGATTTTTCTTAAGCTATTCTTAAATCCAAAAAAAAAAAAAATGAAATAGGTCTTTTTCTTCAAACTGCTACACTGTAGAAACGAGTTTTTCCCTCCCAGATTTTTTTCATTTTTTTTCTTTCTTGACAATTTATTAATTCTTGGGCTTCTCCATTCCAATGAAAGTGCCAGGGACATCATTCACCAGCTTCTTATCTCTTCTCCATGATACAAGGCCAGCACTAAGTACGTCACATGCATTTTGATGCCACCTCTTCGTACTGTTATAGCTATATCATCAATAAAACATTCAATGCATATTTTATGAGTCCCTCTGATGTGCTTCACTTAAGCAAGTCCCTGATTTATGAGGCAACTGACAATAAATATTTGGTTAACTCCAGATGCTCTGAACACCATTTGCTCTTGGGTCATGATTCATGCTGGATACAGTTTGGGCTCTGGAAAGGTGCAAGCTCACTTCTCTGGTGCCCTGATGTAACTAGGTTCTGTTGCAACCTTCTTTCACTTGTATCTATTTGGAGATGGTTTTCAGGTGCATTAAAAGAAGTGAGAGTATGCTTTATTTCCTGGGACTTGAAAACTTAGAGCCAGGTCCTCAGGGAAGAAATAATGAACTAAGAGGTTAAGGCCTTCTGAAGAGCAATTGTGGAATACGATCAAATCTTCAGACCTGTGTTGCTTGTAGCCGATGGAGTCACTGACAAAAATGTAAGATGAAAACCATCCTTTTGCTTATGATGTTCCCCATCTAGCTGGGTTTTGCTTGGGATCCTCCATTCTCACAGAATTTCTATTTTTTACCAACGTGGTCAGTATGCCAAAGAGGATGACCCAACATCATTGGTGGCTGGTGAATGTCATCTGCCTGTTCCTGGGATTTCACCCAGAGGAGAAACCTAAGCACTCTTTGCCCTGGGCTGTCAGAACAACCTTCTGCAGATCTGAAATGGCCCGAAAGGGAGGAGACTGGACCAAGGACAGGAGAAATGGGATCGAGAGCTATCCAGCTGGCTGTGTGATTTTGGGCAGTCTTTTAACCTTCCAGGGCTTCAGTTTCTGCGTATGAAAAATAAAGGGCCAAAATAAAGGATCTCTAACATCCTCTAGTATCTTTCCAGTAGAGTCTAGACTTTACTAGGCCTTTCTTCATTACTGGATAAATTGTCAGGCCACATGTGTACAAGGACAGGGACGCAAGCACGATACCCCTGCTGGTAGCTTTTACAGTATGACAGCAACGTAATGGCCGGAACTGTGATATGAGCAGTACAGTTTTCCATCAAAATATTCCAAAGAGATGCCCACATAGTTTTCCACAGTCATTTCTTCGATGGAAGCCTCCATGTACAGTATTCTCATTATTGAGAGAATTTGGGATCTTGAGAATCTGGAATATGTCAAGTTAAATCAGCTATTGCGTAAATACCTCACCTTTACATAAAGTTAACTTCCAAAGCCACCTTGCTCCATAGTCAGTGTTCAAACGATGAGACAGGGAGATGCTGTTGGTCCCTGAGGCATAAGCCTTATCACCTTCAGATCGATAAGAACCTGTTATTACAAAGATGTCCACACAGACTCCAGAAATCCATTTCTCCTCTTTAGATTTCATCAACAGAACAGATAGCCATTTATTAGAACCTATGCCTAGATATATTTAAAGCTCCTTTTCAAAATCCTAAATGAATATAGTTACATAACTTATTGAATTTGCCCACTTTTATCTCTAGATTCCAAATGTTGATTCTAGCCAGAAGCTAACCAGCAACCGCTTTCTACAGTTTCACGGGTACAAAGTGAAAGTCACTTGCCCAAAATCATCAGAGAGCTTTTTTTTTCCGCTACAGTTGCCGCTTGCTTCCCAATTCATCTGATACAGAACAAGCCATCACTCTGTGAACTTTCTCTGCATGGGCAACAGCAATGAATGACAGCAATGCAGTGTGTTCATTCTTAACACACTGAAAACGCCCCTGAAGAAATGACCTTTAAAAATGGCTAAAAAGGAACATTACAAGGACTAAAGGGCTTCCTACACTCACATGCACACCGCTCTCATTTCCCACTGTTACTGCTATTGGCAAGAACTCATTTCTGGCTGTGCCCACAGCATTTAGCTCTATGGAAGGGCCCATCCGCCGCACACAGTGATTCTGCTGTATCCCAGGCAACTCACTAGCAATTCACTAAACCGCAGAGAGAGGAGCCGCAGCAAAGCGAACCTACGGGGCCAGCTTTCACGCAATGGCTCATTTGCAGAAGCAGAGCACTGGTCTCCCACGATGGGAGGGACACTGTCAGGGCAGCCAGACACACCATCCCTTGCACCAGAGTGTGGACGGCACCTTTCCAGAAAGAGGAGAGCCCGCTCTTTCTGAATTTTGCCAAAGACTTGAGATGCCATACACGCAGCCCATCCAGGGGACATTCCCCGCCCTGGTCCCTTCCTGCCATGCGTCACCTATGCACACGCACAACACAAGCATATTACTGGTTTTTAATAAGAAGAAAGCCTTGGAGGACGAGAGTCAGAGGGGATAGAGAATGAGAGAACAAGATACGCTAGCACCGAGTAGATAAACCGACACACCTCTGGGCTTAGGTGCATGGGAGCAGCTGCACGCTAGTTTCACTGAGGAAGTCAGATGGGCCAGGACGCTGGCAGTAGGACTGCGGTCCACTGGGTAATTTTATTTTGCCTTGTCTTCCAAATTCAGAGAATCCAATTCACTTCTTGGCCAGAGTCAGTTATCAAGTGATGTAGCTCATGATCCAAGACGGTGCCACCCTCCTTTCATTTCATTACTTAGAGTTTCAAGGTCATGCTCTGAGGTTTGCACTGGTGGGTGAAGTTACCAAATGCCTGATGCTTTCGAACTCTCACATCAGGTACAGAATGCATGTCTATGACAGTCTTCTGCCCAAAACCTTGTTATAAAACTACTCTTTTTCCCGCCCCACATCATTGAATGCTGCCATTTCCAAAATGAGCTAGGGCAGCTTCGAGTGCTCGTCTGTTCCTGTTTTGTCCTTAAAGCCAAGTAAAGTCTATGACCGCTGTAATAAAGATATGACACGCAGTGTCAGGCGTGTTCTGACCTTTCCTCTCTCTAGGGTACCTGATCATAAGACCAGAACACATGCAAACTGTCTCTGTGAATAATTCAGTTCTTTTTAAAACCTTGGTGAGGAATCACTATTTCTCCCCTCATTTAGATTAAGAGGGGTTTTCTCCACCAAAAAGAGTATCCAGGGTCTGTGTCCCTTTTAGAAATAGGTCCTGGGGAGAAAATGAGAAGACCCTACAGGAAAATGTAAATCATGGGTGGCAAACTCCTGCCCAGCCCCTCCAGGCAGTGGAGTGACCAACTCCTGGTAAAGAGCTGAAAGGCACTGGAGCACTTCCATTTCCAGGGCATTTGCATTTTTTTGGTTTTCCCTTTTTTCTTTTTTTCAGAGCCGCAAGCTAGGGATCAACTGGAGTGGGAGCTGCGGGCTTATGCCACAGCCACAGCAATGCCAGATTCTTAACCCACTGAGTGAGGCCAGGGACTGAACCTGCATCCTCATGGGTACTAACTAGTCAGGTTCGGGTTTGTTACTGCTGAGCCACAAAGGGAACTCCTGGCATTTGCATTTTAATAGAAGCAAACCCTAAGGTCAAAGAAGTGAAGCTCAAAGTGGAATTTCATGCCTCAGTCCCTCCAGTTTGAAGAGGAAGCTACATCTCCTTATAAGATCTCTCACAAGCAGAGCAGGTGGGCACTGACTCCCAGGGCCATGGAGGACAACAGTGTGTGAGCACGAGGAAGCCTCGGCCAGGATGACGTGCAGAGAGAATTATCATCCCTTTTAAGAAGTCTTAGACCATGATGGAAAAATAATATAAAAAAAGAACGTGTGTGTGTGTGTGTGTGTGTGTGTGTGTGTTACTGAGTTACTTTGCTGTACAATAGAAACTGGCACAGCATTGTAAATTAACTATATGTTAATTTAAAAAAGTGTTAAGGAGCTCCCTTCGTGGCTCAGTGGTTAACGAATCCGACTAGGAACCATGAGGTTGCGGGTTCTATCCCTGGCCTTGCTCCGTGGGTTAAGGATCCAGAGTGGCTGTGAGCTGTTGTGTAGGTTGCAGACGTGGCTCGGATCCTGCGTTGCTGTGGCTGTGGCGTAGGCCAGCGGCTACAGCTCCTGTTAGACCTCTAGCCTGGGAACCTCCACATGTTGCGGGTGTGGCTCTAGATAAAAGGCAAAAAGACAAAAAAAAAAGTGTTAAAAAAAGAATTCTTTGGCACTTGGCCATGCTTTAATACTCAATATTTTCTAAGAACCTATAAGGAAAGCGAATCTGAAGAAGAAATACATATATATATATTTGAACTGCTATACTGTACACCTGAAATTAACACAACACTGTAAATCAACTATACTTCAATTAAAAAAAATTAAAAATTGGGAGTTCCCGTTGTGGTGCTTCAGAAATGAATCAGACTAGTATTCATGAGGATGCGGGTTCAATCCCGGGCCTCACTCACCAGGTTGGAGATCTGGTGTTGCTGTGAGCTGTGGTGTAGGTTGCAGATGTGGCTTGGATCCCACGTTGCTGTGGTTGTGGCATAGGCCGGCAGCTGCGGCTCTGATTCAGCCCCTAGCCTGGGACCATCCATATGCCTCAGGTGTGGCCCTAAAAAAGAGAAAAAAAAATTTAAAAATTTTAAAAATCCAAAGCAGCAGAGGGATGTGGTTTTGCTGTGCTGTTTCCCACTCCTCCTCAGGGACCACCATAGCTTCAGAAAACCCAGTGTGAGCAACACACATCTCCGAAACATCTGTACGGTTACCACTCCCCTCTCTGGGGCAGCTCCCTGAGCAGACCAGGGCCCGGCGAGCGCTCTGGCCTTCCCCTCTCCCACTGCGGTTCCTCGTGCCGTGCGCGTGGTTCCCAGGGAAACACCGGAAACAAGTGTGAGATGAAGCCCTGAATTACCACACGGCCTGGCCGCCCTCAAAGGCCCTGGGCCAGGGAGAAGACTTAACCACTCTGAGAGGATAAACCTCCAAACAAATCTTAATCGATAGCAACACAAAGGGCTTTTGTGAAAAGGTGAACTTATTTGGGTGTTTTAAAAATTATTTATTTATTTATTTATTTATTTATTTATTTTTGGTAGCAGCAAAGGAACTTAGCGCATACGTGTTAGATGCTGAATAAAACGGTTTCCCTAGCTTGAACTGCAAACTTGGAACATCTTCTCAGGGAACAGTCCCTCATTGCTCTTTGAGGGAAGAATCAAGGAGAGAAAAACCAGAAACGTTTTATGGATTTAAGCCGGAACATCACACAGATCTGAGGTCTGCAGCTCAGATGCTACCGCTGCAGCTAGCCACGGGCAGGGATGAACAGCACACATGGAGCCGTCTCTGTGTCGGTGGCTGCAGTGTGGGCCACCGCCAGCTGTCTACTGTGACTACAGTACACACATCTCACACGAGGCTACGGCATAAAAATAAATGCTGGGCCTTTAAAACAACATTTCAGGAGACCCCTGTGCTGGTTAGTCTGGTCCACCCACCCTGCGCGGTCCTTGCCCCAGGACCGCCAAAGACAACACGACCCGATTTTCCTCGCTGGCTGACTTTCCCAGAGGATGAGCCGGTGGGAGGCAGGAGGGCAGAGGGCAGCAGGAGGAGGAAGGCTGGGGTATGGGTTCCCGCTCCCTCCCTGCCCTTTGTCTCCCCAGGAGTACCTCGCTCTCCTGCCAGGGGACTTTGCTCTCATGGGCTCCAGCAGCACTATGTCCTTCCACCCTTCAAGTCTCGGAGCAGACTTCCTGAGCGGGGGTGAAATCCTCTGCTGGCTGCCTTAGACCTGTCTCCACCTCTGCAAACAGTCCCATCACTAGTACTTCTTCACTTGGAGCGAATGAATTGGATTCTGCTCCCTGCGGGGACCCTACTGATAAGCCCTCCACACTCAGCTCTCCTCCTCCAGCCCCAGGAGGCCAGCGACCATCCCTAAATCTGTCTGGGGTTGAACTGATGTCAGTGAAAAAGGACAAGCTTCGTGGTAGGAGAGTGCTGGGGTCCACCTGCCTGAAATCCCCAGCCAAGAGGGTCGTCTGGCTTCAGAATGAAAAGACAATCTGGCAGCAATTTTTATCCCTAGAGCTGTTCCCTCACTTCCCGCTCCCGAACACCGGGATACTAGACAGAAACCATTTTAGATAATATTTAGAGTTGGCAGGAGTTTTTCCTCCCTTTGAATTTCCTTCAGTGTCTGGTGTTCCCGACTAGGACGCCCTCCTTCGATCCCCAGCTGACTGTGGTGCAATTGTAAGGCTGGCAGCATCTTCTCTTTGGCCTCCTCGTCCATCTGATCTGGGCACCTCGCTCTCTCTGAGATTTTAGTCCCACCTTGGCCACATGTCCCACCCACCGTCATCCTCCAAGAGCCCGTGGGGGTCCTCATTCCCAGACGTTAAATCACAACCAAGGTACTGGTCCGAATGTGCACAGTCATTCTTTGCGCGATGGCGTCCCTGGTGCACAGCCCAGACCTGCTAATCCCCCACCCTCACACCAGTGGAGAACGGCTCACAGTCACTAGGGAGTTAGTCCTCCTGCAGATCCAAGTATCAGCAGAAGAGACTGAAGCTGTTACTTGTGGGATGAGAAAGGCTGACGAGTCATAGGGGGTTAAGGTGTGCAGCGTCTCTTCTGCCTTTAAAGAGGGAGTACTGAGAGCTATAAAAGCATGGCTTATAAGGCAGGAAGGACAACTGGTTTATTTATTATTTGGGAACAAATATAACAAATGACTCTACTTATTCTGACTTCATTCTTATACAACACAAAGGAATTTTTAAGTCTTCCCAACTAATGATCTCCTATGCAGCGTCTAAGTCACAAAAATATAATGTTTTCAAATGCAAGTGGTCTCTTTTCGTCCCTTCATTCTCCCATTCCCATCTCGCCTGGTATCAGCCCATCCTCCCTCCGGCTGTGCAGGTTCCTAATGCTCTCTTTCTCCTGGAAGTTTTCCATGGAATGGAACACTCAATTCAACATTCCTCAAGGCCACAGACTCCAGATTCCTTGCTGGTCATAACTTGGAGAAGTAACCATGTGCAACCAGCTCTGCAAGGACATTTCCAAGGTCCTTTTTAGGGTTGCTTACAGCCACGTACAGCTTAATGAGATTTTCTGCTTCCAAACTTTTCAAGGCAGTCACAGTTATGGATGCAGAACTCTACTGGGTTGTTCTGAGCCTGGACTGTGTGGGATTTGCTCTGGAGAACAATCCTTACTTACTAAGGAAATGCTGCAGGACGACATAGCTGGGGCTGCCCTAGACCAGGCTCCCAGGGAGAACTAGGGAAGTGACCTATAATTCAGATGCCCTTTGTGATATCTACCACACTGCAGCTCTGAGGACTTGGTATGGGCCAATGATGGTTAAATCTGCAATCATGGCAACAAGAGGGACGCGTGAAGGGAACTTTCAAGGGGAATTTAAAACTTCAGAATTAAGAACTCTCCTTTCACTACAGCCAGTAAGCCAAGTGCCTATCTCAAGGTGTACCACAAAACAAGTGGATGATGGAAATGCGGGGGGCAATTAAGCACGAAATGTGCCCAGTACGGGGTGCAGCAGAGCAGGTGGGATAATGGTTCTCATCGTAGGTCTGATCCTGGGGTCAGCAAGCAGCTGCCAGTGAAACTCTGAGGGGAGAAAGAAGGGCGCAATCCAGCCAGACACTGGCACGTGTAGCAACTTCTCCTCACCTCTGATCCTCACCAACATAGAAATCATCAAGTTGTCCCAAATTCAGGAACCAATGCAACAGCTACTTTGGGTGCCGAAGTACTGCAGGGGGAAGTATCAGAGAGGAGGGATCAAGATGCTGGAGCAGTAAGGTGTGGTGCTCACCCTCTCCCATGAACACATAAGAAAAAGCCCAACTACTTGTAGAACGATTCACACAGAACATCTACTAAATGCTGGCAGAAGACCTTAAACCTCCAAAATGGGCAAGAAACACTGCACATAAGTGGGCAGGCCAAAAGAGAAAAAGAGAGAGAGAGAAGGAATCAGGAAGGGACTAACACTCCTGAGAGGTAGCTTGAAAGAGGAAAGGAACCCGTACCCTGGGAAGCCACCTAACCGATGGGGAGATCAGCCAAGATGGAGGGACCTCAAAGACTCGGAGAAACATGCAGCAGCGGGACTGAGGAGGGCAAAGGAGAGTGAGAGCCACACAGACAACTGGTACCACCGCCCCTGGACACCACAGCCTGAGACACTTGAGTAGCGGCTGGTGCTGAGACTCAGGCTCTGGAGAATGAAAAAATATAAGCAAAATGAAGAAGCTCAGGAACCATTCCCAGTTAAAAGAACAGGAGGATTCACCTGAAGGAGCAAACCATGAAACAGACCTCTGCAGTCTAACAGACACTGAGTTCAAAAAGGAGACAGTGAAAACACTGAAGGAATCAAGAGCAAATATGAGGGAATTAAGAGCAAATATGAACAGTAAAGCAGATTCTCTTAGAGAGGAACTAGAAAATATAAGGAGGAGCTGAGAAAAATTAGAAAATTCATTTGAAGGGATACAAGCTGTGTTAAAGGCACTGAGGAGCAGAATGAATAATGCAGAGGAACGAATTAATGACTTGGAAGACAGAATCATGGAAATCACCCAATCAGGACAGCAGACATAAAACCAAATGAAAAAACATGAAAGCAATATGAGAGATTTATAGGATAATGTAAAGCAGGCTAATCTATGCATAATAGGGATTCCAAAAGGAGAAGAAAAAGAAAAGGGTTTTGAAAATATATTTGAAGAAATTATGGCTGAAAACTTTCCAAAGCTAAATGAAACAGGTATTAAGATACAGGAAGCACAGAGGGCCCCAAACAAGTTAAACCCAAACAGGCCCACATCAAGACATACTATAAAAATGGCAAAGTTAAAAATAAAGAGGGGATTCTAAAGGCAGCAAGAGAAAAACAAATTGTTAATTATAAGGAAACCCCCATAAGGCTATCAGCTAATGTCTCTACAGAAATACTACAGGCCAGAATAGGAGTGGCAAGATATATTCAATGTTCTAAAAGGGAAAAATTTGCAGCCTAGAATAATCTACCCAGCAAGGATATCATTTAAAATAGAAGGAGAAATAAAGAATTTCTCCAACAGACAAAAGCTAAAAGAGTACAGCAATACTAAACCCTTTCTAAAAGAGAAATACTGGAAGGGCTCTTCTAAATAAAAAAGAAGAAGAAATAGCATGGAGGAAATCACAATTGGAAATCAGTCACTTAAGCCAGTATTCAGATCTAAAAGGAAAAAAAAACCTATTACAAAAGCAACAATAAACACAAGGAACAGCAAAAGGACAAACATGAAGATGTTAAAAAAGGACTTCAAAATCAAAAATGTGGGGAAGGGGAGTTCCTGTCATGGCTCAGTGGTTAATGAATCTGACTAGGAACCATGAGGTTGCGGGTTCGATCCCTGGCCTCGCTCAGTGGGTTAAGGATCCGGTGTTGCCATGAGCTGTGGTATGGGTTGCAGATGCGGCTTGGATCTGGCATTGTTGTGGCTGTGGCGTAGGCTGTCAGCTGTAGCTCTGATTAGATACCTAGCCTGGGAGCCTCCACATGCCACTGGTGCGGCCCAAGAAAAGGCAAAAAGACAAAAAAAATGTGGGGAAGGAAAATAAGAAAATCCAGACTCTTTTTTAAGTATGTGTCTGAGCCTATATGACTATCAGGCTAAAGCAAGCAGATATAGGAAGGAGTTAACATACTTGAAAAACATGGCAACCTCAAATCTAAACCAAACAATACATTAAAACTGAAAAGAAGAGGACAACCATAAAATAAAAGGAAATTATCCAACCAAAAAAAAAGAAAGGAACAAAGGAGGAACATAGAATAGACTGGAAAACAAGTTTTAAAATGGCAATAAATACATATTTATCAATAATTATCTTAAATGTCAATGGACTGAATGTTCCAATCAAAAGGCACAGAGTAGCAGACTGGATAAAAAAGCAATAGTCTACAGTCTGCTGTCTACAAGAGACTCATTCACCTTAGGGCAAAGGACACATATAAAGTGAAAGTTAGGGGATGGGAAAAGATATTTCATGCAAATGGAAAAGGCAGGAAAGCAGGAGTTGCAAAACTCAAATCAGACAAAATAGACTTTAAAACAAAGGCCATAAAGAAAGACAAAGAAGGACACTATTTAATGATAAAAGGACCCATTCAAGAAGAGGATATTATAATTGTCAATATATATGCCCCTAATACAGGAGCACCCAGATACATACAACAAATACTAACAGACATAAAGGAGAACTTGTTGGGAATATGATAGTAGGAGACTTTAACACCCACTCACATCAATGGACAGATTCTTTAGAAAGAAGATCAATAAGGCAACAGAGATCCTAAATGACACAACAGAAAAGTTAGACTCCATTGACATTTTCAGGACATTACCTCAAAAATATCAGAATATACATTCTTTTCAAATGCACATGGAATATTCTCAAGGACTGACCACATACTGGGGCATGAAACTAACCTCAACAAATTTAAGAGTACAGAAATTATCTCAGGTATCTTCTCTGACCACAATGGCATGAAACTAGAAATCAACCACAGGAAAAAAAATGAGAAAAAACTGACTATATGGGGACTAAACAACATGCTACTAAAAAACCAATGAGGTGGGGTTCCCGTTGTGGCGCAGCGGTTAACAAATCCGACTAGGAACCATGAGGTTGTGGGTTTGATCCCTGGCCTCTCTCAGTGGGTTATGGATCCGGTGTTGCCGTGAGTTGTGGTATAGGTCACAGATGCGGCTCAGATCTGGCATTGCTATGGCTGGGTCACAGGCCAGCAGCTGTAGATCCATTTCGACCCCTAGCCTGGGAACCTCCATAAGCCACAGGTTCGGCCCTAAAAAACATAAAACAAAACAAAAAAGATGTATTGTTTACAAAATAAGGCCAGAGTAAAATCAAATGGCATGTCCTTTCGGTTGAATCAATCCTGTGACCTTTAAGTGGGTGGGCTCTAACTCAGAAATCAGTGTGCTGGGAGTGGGAGAGAAGGAAGCCCAGGGATGGCAACGACTTGGGATGGGAGCGAGGCAGGAAACACAGATACTTCCATGGCACGCACCTCTTCCACAGCCTTGCTCACGTAATTCTCCTTCTTGGCAGCCTCTTGGAGCTCCATGGCCTGCTGCACATACTTTTTCCCAGCTAGGATTTCATTCTCCAGTACTGACAGCTCCTTCAGTGAAATGGGCCAATTCAACCTTTCTAAGGCCTCGTTTAAAGCTGCCTTGTTTTCCAAGTACCGCATTGGTTTGTTTGCATCCAACCTAAAAAATGTAGAAGAAAGAGAAACAAAAAGTGACCATAATAGAAAAAAATATGGAAAGATGGTTTTCCAGTAAACTCTTCCCTGAAAAACATCTGTCAGAGCAGATGTCAGCTCTAAGTTGACAGAATCACAGCCATGCCCTCTGGTCCGTCTGGGCTTTGGCAGTTAGCATGAGTTAGACATAATCATCTCTGAGTCATAGTAGGCACTTTCCCCCATTACCTCATTTGATTATCTGATTTTATAGAAGTTGGATACATATAAGTTTTTGTGAACAATTTTTTCAGCATATTTGGAGTTCGTTCCTTTCTCCCCAGGTCTAACATTTGGCAAAACCCAAAGTGAGTTTCATAGAGATTTCACACAACTACCACTAGCAGTGACTCTGGAAAACAAGGCAAAGTGAACAAAACAAAACAAAACAAAAACAACCAGTAAACCCAAATATTCGTCTCAGTGTAATAATTCTTCTATTGGCTCATTTTAGCTGTTTTTATTTCCTTTCCTTTTATAAGCCTAAATAGGCCTAAACTTTCTGGCTTCACTGCTTTGGTACACAAAGAACAAAAGCGAAACTTTTTATCAGCTGATGAACAGCCTGTGTGATTGCAGGGGGAGCCAGTGTGGTGTGGATGGCCCAGGTCCTGGATTCTGTTTCTAGGCCCAGCTACTTCTGAGTCAGATTCTCCTGGAAGAGGGTATAAAGAGGGAGGGAGGAATTGATTGAGAGAGATTTGGGATGAAAAACATTTCATAATTATTCTCTTATTGCTGAAGGTGTCACTTCCTCTTTTAAGATGTCAGGCATTGGAAGAACACAGTGTAAACCCAGTACAAGTACAGAACTTAATCCGCAAACTTGTCTCCAGAAGACAGCAAAAGTTCTTATTAACAATCTAAACTGGAGTGATGTCAGCAAGATGGTAAAATAAGAAACTCCAGGCCCAAATTCCCCACACAGACACTGACTTAACAACAATAAAAGGACCCAACTGCCTCTGTGAGAATTCTAGAAATCAGTTAAGAGGTTGAGGCACTGCAGGAGCAGAAATCCAAGAAGTGCAGGCATTAAAATGAGTAGGACAATTTGTTGCATTCTGCCTGACCCAGCCCCTCCCCTTCCCCGCCCCGCACACTTCAGTGCAACTGGAAGAAAACTCCTAAATCCTGGCTTTCTCCCATGGGAGGGAAAGAGAAGAGTGGAACCAAAATGTAGCTAACATTTTGGTCTTTTGTGGGGCTGCTCAAGAGTCTGGCTTCTGTCTCACTGGACTGAGAATGCTAATAAAAACGGCAGTGTACTTTGGATGCCACGTTAGGGGCAACTGAGAGCAAAGGCAAGTTCCATGGCTGGTTACAGCATCAGAGATAGTGCAGTACCAAAGTTAAACACCAGGGAGAGCAAGAGATAATGGGCTCCTGAGAAAAACAGGAGTAAAACTCTACCTGGGAAATTATACACCCAAGTCTAAAGAAGGAATTATATATCCTCAGAAAAGGTATGCGAGGTCTCTAGAATCTCTAGCCAAGATGACTGGTGAAGGTCTCGCTCTGTAAGAAGCCAACTGTAAGGGCTGGGAGAAGTGTCTTTTTTTGAATGCCCAAATCTCACTCAAAGATATTAAGGCATGCAAAGAAACAGGGGAAGACGGCCCAAGCAAAGAAACAAAATTTCTAGAACTCTACCATAAGGAAAGGGAGATCTATGAATTACTTAAAAAAGAATTAAAAAAAACTGTCTTAAAGATGCTGAATGAGCTCAGAGAGAATACAGACAACTAAGTGAAAGCAGGAAAATGCTGCATGAACAAAATGAGACTATCAACAAAGATATAGAAACTGTAAAAAAGAACTTCACAGAAATTCTGGATCTGAAGAATACAATAACTGAAAAATTCACTAGAGAAGTTCAAAAGCAGATTCAGTCAATCAGAAAAAAAATTCAGCAAATTATGACTATTTTAGGTCAGAACTTGTTATAAGAGAAAATAAAGGATATTATATAATGGTAAAAGGGTCAATCAACCAGGAAGATATGACAATCATAAATATATATGCACCTAATTTCAGAACTTCCAAATACAGAAGGAAACATTAACAGAACTGAAGAGAGAAACAGACAGCAACACAATAAAGGTAGGATATTTCAATTCCCATTTTCAATAATGGATAGAACCACCAAAGAGATCAATTAGGAAACCGAGGACTTGAACCACCCCATAGATTAATTAGACCTAACAAACATACAGAACACACAACCAGCCAAGAGCAGAATACATATTCTTCTTAAGGGCACATGGCACATGAAGCATAAGGACATAAATCTTAAAAGTTTTTAACATGAAATCATATATTATCCAATCCCAAAGGAATGAAACTAGAAATCAATAGCAGAAGCAAACTTAGAAAATACACAAATATGTGGAAATTTAAAAACCAATGAGTCAAAGCAGAAATTACAAGGGAGATTATAAAATATTTTGAGTTATTTGAGAAGGAAAATATAACATATCAAAATGTCTGAGATGCAGCGAAAGCAGTCCTAAGAGGGAAATTTATAGTGCTAAATACTTACATTAAAAAAGAAGAGAGATTGGAGTTCCCGTCATGGCTCAGTGGTTAACGAATCTGACTAGGAACCATGACGTTGCAGGCTTGATCCCTGGCCTTGTTCAGTGGGTTAAGGATCCAGCATTGCCACGAGCTGTGGTGTAGGCTACAGACATGGCTTGGATCCCACGTTGCTGTGGCTGTGGCACAGGCCGGCAGCTACAGCTCTTGTAAGACCCCTAGACTGGGAACCTCCATATGCCGCGGGTGCAGCCTTAGATAAGGCAAAAAGACAAAAAAAAAAGGGAGAGAGAGAGAGATCTCAAATCAGCAACATAAGTTTACATCTCAAGGAATGGGGAAAAAATGAAGAATAAACTAAACCCAATGTTAGCAGAAGGAAGGAAACAATAGTTTAAAGAAGAAATAAGTGAAATAGATAATAGAAAAATAACAGAATAAAATCAATGGAACTAAGAATTCGTTTTTGGAAAGAGCAACAAAACTGACAAATGCTTATTAGCTAAATTAAGAGAGAAAAAGAGAAGGCTCAAATAACTGGACTTAGAAAAAGCAAACATTATAACTGATGTCATAGAAATAATAAAGATTATAAAAGACTGCTATGATCAATTACACACCAACAAACTGAATAACCTAGAAGAAAAGGTTAAATTTCTATAAAAATATAACCAACTAAGACTGAATCAGGAAGAAATAAAAAATCCGAACAGACCTATAACTAGTAAGTAAACAAATAACTTCCAACAAATATGAGCCCAGCACTATGCGGTTTCCATGGAGAATTCCACCAAATATTTAAAGAAGAATTAAAAGTAATCCTCAAATAATTCCAAATACCAAAGAGGAGGGAACATTTCTAAATTCATTCTTTGAGGTCAGCACTAGCCTGCTACCAAAGCCAAAGATACTATAAGAAAAGAAAACTACAGACCAATATTCCTTATAAACATTGATTTAAATCCTCAACAAAATACTTGCAAGCCAAATTCAAGGGCATTTAAAAAAGATTACACACCATGAAAAGAGAGATTTATTCCCGGAATGCAATAATGGCTCAAAATACAAAAATCAATTAATATATCACATTAACAGAATGAAGGGAAAAAAATACTTGAACATCTCAATTGATATAGCAAAACTATGGCAAAATTCAACACTCATGATTAAAAAAGTAAAACATTCAACACACTAGAAATAGAAGGAAACTACCTCAAAATAATAAAGGCCTTATGTGAAAAGCCTACAGCTAACATCATATTGATCAGTGAAAAACTGGAAGCATTTTCTCTCAGATCACAGGACAAAATACTATAAGTTCTACCCAGAGAAATTAGGCAATAAAAAGAAATAAAAGACATCCAATTTAGAGAGGAAGAAGTGAAATTATCTCTGTTCAGAGATAATACTATTTTATATGTAGAAAACCCTAAAGATTACACAAAACTACTATTAAAACTAATAAACGAATTCAACAAAGATGTAGGATACAAAATTAACAAGCAAAAACCAGTTACATTTCTATATATTAGAACAATGAACAATCTGAAAAGACATTAAGAATATCATCCCATGTACAACAGTATCAAAAATAATAAAATACTTAATAATAAACTTAACCAAGGATGTGGAAGACAGGTACACTGAAAACTGCAAAACATTCCTGAAAAAATTAGAGTTGCAAAAAAATGGAAAGACATCCTGTGTTTATGGATTGGAAGTCTTATTAAAATGTCCTTAGTACCCAAAGCGATCAATAGATTCAGTGTAATCCCTATAAAAATCCCAATGGCATATTTTGCAGAAATAGAAAAAGAACAGTCCTGGAGTTCCCGTTGTGGCTCACTGGAAATGAATCTGACCGGTAACCACAAGGATGCAGGTTCAATCCCTGGCCTCACTCAGTGGGTTAAGGATCCTTTGTTGCTGTGAGCTGTGGTGTGGGTTGCAGACAGGGCTCATATCTGGCGTTGCTGTGGCTGTAGCATAGGCCAGTGGCTACAGCTCCAATTCAACCCCTAGCCTGGAAACCTCCATATGCCATGGGTATGGCCCTAAAAAAAGAAAAGAAAAAAAGGTAGAAAAGGAATAGTCCTAAAACTTATGGAATCTCAAAGGTTTCTGAATAGCCAAAACAATCTTGAAAAATAAAGCTGGGGAGGCCTCACATTTCCTGATTTCAAAATATATTACAAAGTTGCAGTAATCAAAACAGTGTGATACTAGCATAAAGACAGATATATTAATCAATGAAACAGAATAAAGAATCCAGAAATAAATCCTTAGCTATATAGGAAATGGTCAAATGATCTTCATTAAGGGTGTCAAGACCTCACAATAGGGGAAAGGACATTTTCTTCAACAAATGGTGATGAGAAAACTGAATATCCACACACAAAAATAATGAAGTTGGATCTGTAATTTATACCACATATAAAAAAACTCAAATGGACTAAAGACCTAAACATAGACCCAAAATATTAAAACCCCTAGAAGAATACATAGGGGAAAGGGTTCATGACATTGTATTTGTCAATACTTTCTTGGATATAACACCACAAACACAGACAACAAAGGCAAACACAGATAGGTAAGACTACACCAAACTTTAAGACTGCTACACATTTAAGAAATCTATCAATACAGTGAAAACACAACCTACAGAATAAGGTAAAATATTTTCAAGTAATATATCTGGTAAGTTCAGAATACGTAAAGAATTCCTACACAAAAATAATGAAACAATCCAATTAAAAAATGAGTGAAAGACTTGAATAGATACTTCTCCAAAGAAGATATAGATATGACAAAGAAGCATGTGAAAAGATGCTTACTATCACTAATCATAAAAGAAATGCAAATCCAAACCACAATGAGATATTACCCTACACCCTAAAACAAAACAAAATAAAATAAAACAACAACAACAAAACCACCCAGAAAACAGGAGTTCCCGTT
>PVHT020003144.1:993729-1014590 GCA_004024745.2 Catagonus wagneri | reverse complement strand
CACCCAGAAAACAAATGTTAGAGAGGATGTGGAGAAACCGGACCAACTGTGCGTTGTTGGTAGGAATATAAAATGGTGTATCTGCTATGGAAAACAGTTTGAATGTTCTTCAAAAAATTAATAACAGAATTACCATATGATACAACTACTACATTTCCATGTATATATCTAAAAGAATTAAAATAGGATCTTGAAAAGTTAACTGTACTTTTATGTTCACTTTAGCATTAGTCACAAAGCTAAAAGGTATAAGCAATCATTAACGGATAAAAGGAAAAAGAAAATACAGTTTATACATAAAACAGAATACTATTTACCCTTAAAAAGAAGGAAATCCTGTCACATGTTACAATCTGAATAAACCTTGAGGACATTATGTTAAGTGAAATAAGCCAGTCACAAAATGACAAATACTGTCTGATTATACTTTTGTGAGGAATCTAATGTAGTGAAACTCATAGAAAAAAGAAAATAGAAGAGTGGTTGCCAGGCCTAGGGGTAGGAGAAAATGGGGAGTTTCTGTTCAATGCGTATGAAGTTTCAGTTCTGAAAGATGAAAAATTTCTAGATACCTGTCTCACAACAGTGTTAATATAGTTAATACTAGTGATCTGCACATTTAAACACAGTTAAGATGACAAATTTTATAGTATGTGATTTTGGCCACAATTAAAAATTAAAAAAAAACACTTCCTCCTATTTCTTTCTACAGAGTTCCATCACAGGCTTAAGGGATTTCTCTCATTGATCTTTCATTCCCTCTTAACACCAATTTCCACAGTTCTAAGCTTTTCTCCCTCATTTGATCTTGTGCTATAACTGTCTATGCACACACAGTATGACCATTACAAAGCAGAGAGTGGAGGGCAGATCCCTGTTTGCTTCAGCTCTCACCTTCCAGGCTCATAAGCAGCATTCAGGAAAGGTGAGGCAGAAGAACCAACGAGTTATGTGGGTTTGAAAAGAAAAGAATGAGCATCAGACTGATTGCACATAAAGCACTGAATCCTTGCTTTAGATAGTAAGGAGGGAATGATGTTCTGAAAGATGGTGAAGTAGAAAAACCAAGGACTTGCTCTTTTCACCAAGACAACTACTGAACCAGCAATAACGGATAGAATTAACTATTTTGGAACTCTGGAATCTAGTTGAACATTTATAGCATCCAGGGGAATGTGTGATGAAAAGAGAGGCTTGTATTTAAGGAAAACTCTGGCAGGTCAATGACTGACCACATAGATAAAAAACAATACCTCAGTGAACACACATGACAAACAATATATTCTCTGCAAAAAAAAAAAAAAAAAGCTTGGAAAGGCTAAACAGATAACTGCAGAAACAGACAACTTTATCAAGCAACAATAGCAGTTCAGGAAGAGAATCTGATTTTCAGTGTTACTACATTATAATGTCCAAAATGTTTATTTCTCAACAAAAAATTACAAAGCATACCAAGAAACATGGAAGTATAGCCTATTCACAGGGGAAAAAAGTAAATTATCAGATGAATTCAAGACACCGGATTTGGTAGAAAATGGCTTTAAAATAACTGTCTTAAACATGCTCAAAGAAGTGAAGGAAACCATGGAAAAATAACTAAGGAAAATCAGAAGAATGATGTATGAGCAACTAGACAATACCAATAAAGAGAAATTATGAAAATGAACCAAACAGAAATTCTAGAGCAGAAAGGTAAATAGCTAAAATGAAAAATTCATTATAGGGTTTTAAGAGTAGATTTAATCAGGCAAGAGAAAGAATCATCAGACTTGCAGATAGGTCAAGGGAGATTACAAAGCCTCTGGAGCAAAAAAGATACAAGCAAGAAGAACAGAGTCTAAGGGATGTATAGGATTCTATCAAGTTTACCAATATATGCATTATGAGAGTGCCACAAGGAAGTGAGAAAAAAGGGAGAAAATCCTGGACAAAAGTGAAATAATGCCTCAAAACTCTCCAAATTTTATGAAAGATACAAATCTACACAATCCAAGCTCAGTGTACTCCAAGCAGAATACATTCAAAGGGAGCCACACCAAGACACATAATCAAATTGTTGAAAAACAAAGAAATACAAACAACTTTGAAAGGAACAAAAATGACACATGAACAAGAAATTCTCAATAAGATTACAGCTGATTTCTTATCAGAAATCATGGAGTCCAGAAGACAGTGATGTGGTATATTTAAAATGCTGAAAGAAAAAAAAAACACTATCAACCAAGGATTCTGTATATAGCAAAACTATCCTACACAAATGAAGGAGAAATTACAATGTTTCCAGATAAACAAAAGCCAAAGAATTTTGTTGCTAGTAGACCTGCCCTACAGGAAATGCTGAAGAGAGCTCTTCAGGCTGAAATAAAAGGATGTAGGAAGATAAATGACACCAACCCTTATGAAGAAATAAAGATGACTGACAAATATTACTACATAATAAATATAAAAGTTAGTATTTGTCTTTTTATTATATAACTCCTCTGTTGTTTCCTGCATTATTTAAAAGACATGCATAAATAATAATTATAAATCTATGTTATTGGGAACATAATGTAAAAGATGCAATTTGTGACAATATAAAGGGTGGATGGAGCTGGATAGAAACAGAGTTAATGTATACTATTGAATATAAATTGATATCAATTCAAACTATGATGTTAACTATAATCCAAATAGTAATCACTAAGAAAATAATGAAAAACTATCCAGAAAAGGAAATGAAGAGGGGTTATAAAGACACATTAGAAAAAATATCAAACACGAAACTAGGCAATATTGGAGGAACTGAGGAAGAAAAACAGTATGTGAAACAAACAGCACAATGGCAGAAGGAAGTCTTTCATTATCAGTAATTGCTTTAAATGTAAATGGATTAAACACCAGTTAAAAGACAGCGTTTGGCAGGATGGATTAAAAGAAAACCATGATCCAACTATATGCTGCTTGAAAGAGACTCATTTTAGACCCAAAGACAAATACAGGTTGAAAGTGAAAGAATGGAATAAGAAACTCCATGCAATAATAACCAAAAAAGAGAGCTGGAGTGATTATACTCATATCAGATAAAATAGATTTTAAGTCATAAATTTTTATGAGGCAAAGAAGGACCTTTTACATTAACAACAGTTTCAAATCATCAAGAAGATATAACAGTTATACATATATATATGTGCCAACCAACAGAGCCTCAAAATATATGAAGCAAACAGACAAAATCAAAGGAAGAAATAGATAGCTGTATAAAAATAATTGGAGACATCAATATCCCACTTTTAGTAAAAGAACAACCAGGTAACAGATCAAAATGGAAACAGAAGACTACAAGACACTGTAAAACGACTAGATTTATATACAGAACACTTCACCCAATAACAGTAGGACATGTATTATTAAATGCACATGTGACATTCTCCAGGATAGACTATATGTCATAAGGCAATTCTCAAAATATTTTAAAGATCAAATCACATAAAGTATTATTTCCAGCAGAGTAGAATTAAGCCTGAAATAATAGAGGTAAAACTGGAAAAGTGGCAAGTACATATATAAATTTAATCACCACAGTCTTAATCAATGGGTTAAAGAAGAAATCACTATTAGGAATTGGAAATTAGAAAATAGTTTCAGATGAATAAAAATGAAAACACAACATAAAAAAACCACATGGGATACAGCAAAGCCAGTGGTCAGAGGGAAATTTCTGGCTGTAAATAAATGACTTTATTAAAAAAGAAGAAAAAAAATGGAGTTCCCAGTCATGGCTCACAGGAAAATGAATCTGACTGGCATCTGTGAGGATGCAGGTTCAATCCCTGGCCTTGCAGTGGGTTAAGGACCTGGCATTGCCATAAGCTGTGGTGTAGGTTGCAGACATGGCTCAGATCCCGTGTTGATGTGGCTGTGGCTGGCCAGCAGCTACTGCTCCAATCTGACCCCTAGCCTGGGAACCTCCATATGGCGTGGGTGTGGCCCTAAAAAGACAAAAGACAAAAAGAAAAAAACAAAAAAAAAAGGAAGAAAGATCTCAAATCAACAACGTATGTGTTTACCTTCAAGAAAAAGAAAAAGTAAATGCAAAGCTAGAAGGAAGGAAATATTAAAGATTAGAGCAGAGATAAATAAAAGAGAGAATAGAAAAATTACAGAATCAACAAAATGAAAAGTTTGTTCTTCATGAAAAAAAAAATGAAGTTGGACCCCTATCTCATTCCATATACAAAAATCCACTTGAGATGGATCCATGACTTAAATGTAAGAGCTAAAATCAGAAAAGTATTAAAAGAAGACACAGGGTAAGTATTCACGACCTTGTATTTGGCAACAAGTTCTTTGCGACACCAAAAGCATGAGCAATGAAAGAAAAATTAGATAAACTGACTTCCTAAAAATTAAAACTCTGGGCACATTCATCAAGAATGTGAACAGACAATCTATGGAATGGGAGAAAATACTGACAAATCATGTATCTGATAAAGCTAAATATCTATAACTCCAACAACTCAACAACAAAATGACAACTCAATCCGCAAATGGGCAAAGGATTTGAACAGACATTTCTCCAAAGAAGATGTACATGTGGCCAAGTACACAAAAGGGGTTTCAATATTATCGATCATTAAGGAAACGCAAATAAAAACCACAGTAAGATACTACTTTACACCCACTAGGATGGCTTTATTTTAGTTTTGTTTGTTTGTTTGTTTGTTTAGGGCCGCACCCATGGCATATGGAGGTTCCCAGGCTAGGGGTCCAATCAGAGCTACAGCTGCCTGCCTACGCCATAGTGACATTAAGGCCAGATCCGAGCCACATCTGCGACCTATACCACAGGTCACAGCAACGCTAAATCCTTAACCCACTGAGCGAGGCCGGGGATCAAACCTGCAACCTCATGGTTCCTAGTCAGATTTGCTTCCACTGCACCACAACAGGTACTCCTGGCTTTAGTTTCTTAAAATAAGAAAATACAATAACAAGTGTTGGCAAAGATGTGGAAAAGCATGAATCCCACCTGTATGTACGAGGTGGGATGTAAAAAGATGCAGTTACTGAAAATAAATGAAAATACCTGGCAGTTGCTCAGTAAGTTAAACATAGAATTACCCTGTGACCCAGCAAATCTACTGCTAGCTATGTACTCAAAAGAAATAGAAAACATATGTCCACACAGAAACTTCTGCATCAATGTATATTGCAGCACTGTTCATAACAGCCGCAAAGTAGAAACAAGTCAAATGTCCATCAATGGGCATATACATACAATGGATTATTACACGGCATAAATAAGAAAGAAATGTTACATATGCTACAACTTGGATGAAACTTGAAAACATTAAGTTTTTACATTAACTAACTAAAAGAAGCCAGATACAAAAGATCACATGATATATGATTCCTTTCATATTATACATCCAAATGTGCAAACTCAGAGACAGAAAGCAGACTGGTGATTACCAGAGGGGGGAGAGGGGAATGGGGGAGGACTATCTAATTGGGTACCAGGTGGTTTCTGAGATGATAAAGAAACATTGAAACTACTTTCTTTTGGGGGGTGTCATGGAATGCAGCAGTTTGTGGGATCTTGGTTCCCAGACCAGCAACTGAACCCACCTCACCTGGGCTGCGTCAGTGAAAGCACCGCTAGACTACCAGGAACTCCACAAAGAGGTTGTGGTTTGCACAACCTTTTGAATAACTTAAATACCACTGAATTGTACATTTAAAAACGGTTAAAAACAGTAGGTGATGTCAATTCCACCATTATTTTTTTTTTAATTTTTAGGGCAGCACCCCCGGCACATGAAGGTTCCCAGGCTAGGGGTCCAGTCAGAGCTACAGCTGCCAGCCTACACCACAGCCACAGCAATGCAGGATCCAAGCCACGTCTGCAACCTACACCACAGCTCATGGTGACGCCAGATTCTTAACCCACTGAGAGATGCTAGGGATCGAATCTGCAACCTTATGCTTCCTAATTGGACTTGTTTCTGCTGTGCCAAGATGGGAACTCCTTCACCAAAATTTTAAAAAAATTTTAAAAAGTGAGAACGGACTGACTTACTTTTTTTTTTCTTCTTGAGATAATGCTCGCCAAACGATTTTATTCAAGCGCCTATTTAAAAAAAAAAAATCAGCAACTGTTTAGTAGCAATACTTCATTTCATGACGAAAGGCTGACCCAGGCAGGGAGAGCCTAGCCATGTACCACCACCACTGGACCACGCCTTTGTCACTTGCTGAAAGAGACTGGATGTGTGTGAGTGTCTCCCTCCCTCAGCATCACCACAGAAACCTCATGGCTTTGTGGCAATCGTGCTAAATATTAAAGAAGGGCACAGCTCTCAGCTCGATCAGGTAAAACCCAGGCTGACAAAAGGCAATAAACAAACTGGTCTCATAATTTCTGCATGAAGATATTCCTAAACACCCACTGTTTTTCTTCCTAAGGAAAAATTTGAGTGTGTCTTAGCCTGCCTTCTGTACACATTCCTCTGCCTGGATTCTCAGACCAAAAAAAAAAGGTCTAACGGTCATCAATAAGAGGATCGTCACCCACTTTAGAGATCAACTAGCTTGACCTCCTTGTTTTCCAAATGCGGCTGCTGAGAGGGGCAGACAGATGAAGTGCCTTACTCGGCCAGCACGGTGAGCTGGCAAGGCTGAAGCTCGTCACTTGAACATGTTTGCAGAGAAATGCTGGGCAAGCCAGGAGGAGAGGAGAAGGAGAACGGAGCCAGTGCTCTCTATTGAGAAGTCACAGCTCCTTTTCTTTCAGAGTTTCCAGCCCCATTCTGTACTGTGACATCATTACTCAAATCAGGCTTCCTGGAGTTTAGGGCACAGAACCCTGGCTCCACGGGTTGTGAGCTGGTGTTCCTTGAAGACATAAAATTTCAATAAAATGGGGTGGGACAAGTCGCCACTCCCTAGGAGGCAGGCGTCTAATCTGGGGGCCCAGTGTCTGCGGCTCAGGGAGCACCCTGTGGGTGGGGTTCCCCTGCCCTAATCTTCCACCACGGGCCTGGTGAGGTCATGCCAAGTGTACGTGGCATGACGGTGAGGAGCCAGACAGCCTGGGCCCAAAGCTCAGTTAGCTCCTCCTCTTACTGGCTGGGAGACTTTGGGCCGGAAGCCAAGATTTTTGTAGAATGAAGATCATTACAGCACCCCCCTCCCAGCACTGCAGGGCGGACTCAGCGAGCACGTGCGCACCACACACAGAACTATGTCCAACACAGACAGGCGCTCTGTAAGGGACAGAAAGAGTCAGGAAGTGAGAAATAAGCCAGCGCTGCTTCTGTCTCCCTTGCAGTTTTTGGTTCTTTGGGGGCCTAATTGGAAATTGATTTTCTTTAATCATGTGGTTGATGAAACAATGATCAGGGCTTCTAAGACCTGTGTGCATTTCTGGGGAAAAAAATATTTTAAAATCCTGTAAAATCTAAACCTTGAAAGTGGAGGCAATAGTGTGGGCAGGCTGGGAGCGTAGATAAGGGCTGGGAGCTGCACAGATCTGAGTTCAAACCTCTCTACTTTGCTGCTGTGTGATCCTGTTACATAACTTTTTGAAACTGTTTTCTTATCAGTAAAACAAGGATAACACCACTCACCCTTAGCATTGAGAGGATTAAGTAAGTTGTATGTATAAAGTGACCAGGAATAACTAACGCTTATTCCCTCCAGGTCCTGAAGAAAGGCGAGCCTTAGAGACTCAGATGTAGCTGGTGAATGTAGGTTCAAGGGGCTGGTACACATCTCTAGTTTTCATTTGATTCTTTAGAAAATATTTTTCTAAGAGTGCATTTTTATAACCTGTATCATTCCCCTATTTTCCATCTTCGCTGAAATATTTCAAAGCACACAGGGCAGAAAAAGCAAGTGAAGAGTTCCTGTTGTGGCTCAGCAGGTTAAGAACCTGGCATAGTGTCCACGAGGACACGGGTTCAATCCCTGGCCTTGCTCAGTGGGTTAGAGATCCATCATTGCTGCCAGCTGTGGCGCAGGTCACAGATGCAGCTGCGATCTGGCATTGCGGTGGCTGTGGTGTAAGCCAGCATCTGCCGCTCCAATTTGACCCCTAACCTGGGACCTTCCAAATGCTGTGGGTGTGGTCGTGAGGAAAAAAGAAAAAGAAAAGGCAAGGGGGTGTGAACTGAGGCAGCGGAGAGGCTGTGGTTCCCGGCTCCACTGCCCTGGAAGGCAGCCGCGGGAAAGCCTCTGAGTGTGTGGATGCGGGCAGTCCCTGCAGGGTGCTGGGACATGACAAACCACAATTTTCCTCTTTGTTTTAGGAGGGTGAAATCTGGTTGAGTGTTGCGTTGACTAGTCTTCTCTACCTCTGGTTTGCAAATCTCCTTGGACCAAGTGACTAATCTGCAAAGCAGCTTGTGACTAATGACACTTCAGAAGTCTAAGCAGCAGCCCGAGCAAATCGGAGATGATCAGCAGGGGGTTACTATGCTAGGTCCCCACGCCAGGACTGACGCTTCTCCTGTGGATCTGAGGGCTGTAACCTTGACCTTAGATTCACGATCAACAAAAGTTGTCGAAAAATCACCCCAGAACCCAGCCCAGGTAATCCTTGCTCAGAGCCTACACGCAGGCACACAAAGCCAAAAGTGCTCCCTCGACTCTTAAAACATTGAAACAGAAAGAATCCTGCACATGGGCACTAAGTGTGACCAAAATATCAGGTTTATGTCACCATTTTGGCCAAAGGACTGTGAGCTTCCTATTTACTTGGTCATCCCTAACCATATGGACACAGGGTTATATCTACGGGAAATTCTTTAGAAGGGTTTTACTGGGGATGAGATGGGGATAAGCTAAGTTTCATTAATTACTTTTCATATTCTATTTTTTTTGGGGGGGGTGGGACATGCTCGTGGCATATGGAAGTTCCCAGGCCAGGGACTGAACCTGCGCCACAGCAGCAGGTCAAGCCGCTACAGTGACAATGCTGGATCCTTAACCTGCTGTGCCACAAGGGAACTCCACTTTTCACATTCGGCATATCTTCAGAAAGGTGGAGCAAGATGGAAAACAGAACTGACAATTCTAGTAGCAAAATTCTTAAATACTATTGAAAACAGAAGATCAAGAAATTTTGTTCTATATAATATTACTATTATTAAATAACAACATTAAATTAATTTAAAATAAACACAAAATTAATAACACCAAATAATAGTAATTCAATCAGTAACACTAATCATATTAAAATTAATGTTAATAATGATGTTTAAATTAATACTGTTTTAATAAAATACTGTACAATATTTACCTAAGGATACGAAAAGGCTTTTCCTGATTCACTCGTTGGAAGTAAGAACTGGGACAAGTCATTTCTTTGTATTTGCATTTTGCCCTTAATGAAGGACCCTCTTCTGCCTGTGGAGGGAGGGTCGCTGTCCTGGAAACTCTTGGGAAATGGTCAACTCAGTGGGAAGAGCTGCCTGACTCTTACCCTGCACATATTTATGGTTATTGTAGTATCAGCAGATTCAGGGAATTAAAGAGGGAAGTAACTAACACTGTTGCTCTTTCTGTATGATTTACATAATCTGAAGCTCACAAGTGTCACACACCTGCCAGGTAGCTGTCAGAGCCAAGAATGAAACCCAGAACCGCCTGACCTCAGAGCCCCAGCCTGCGGCCCTGCCCTGGCTTTCACAGACCAGGTAATTACAGCACTCAAATATTTGAGTGAGTCAAGCAAATTAAATTATAATATGACTGATATTATTATAGCACATGTTGAATAACTGAAATGGATGAATTTTAATAACTACACTTGAATTAGATCAAAGTCAAATTAAATTCCAACAGTCAAATATACACACAATGACACCTGTGAAGAAGAGCAGACCAAGGAGAAAGCGAGCAGGCCAGCCCCTGCCCTCGGGGACTGACATCCTCGCAGGGAGACAGGCTTGGGCAGAAGCCGTGAGCTCTCTGAGGCCACGGGCAAGGCGGGTGGTGGAGAGTCATAAGGGGGTGGGCTCACTAGGGACGCCGCTGGCCTTGGGACAAAAAGAGACGAAAGATGGCCAGATGGGGGGCAGGAAGAGGGGCAGTGGAGTTTGGAGGCAAAGGATGGCAGAGAAGAAGGGCGGGGCCCCTGAGAGAGGGTAGCTACAGTCACATATACTCTGGGCAAAGCCTCAGACTTCCGGCTGGGGGTGGGGTGAGCCCTGGCAGAGCTCCGCCTGTCTTTGAGAGAAACCAAGGATGCACAAAGACTCAGAGAAGTCCTGAGGAGCCCGTGGGGGAGGTGAAGGAGCCCCCGTGAGACAGCCTGGTGCTGAGGCCAAGGCAGTCAGTAGCTCAAGTGCAGGCTGACTCGGAGGGCCTGCAAGGGGCCTGAAGCTGAAGAAGCCTGAAGAGGCTGCAAAGGGCCAGCCTCTGGGCTGGGTCATTCCTTCCAGGTGGCAGAGGTCAGGTCTTAGACTTTATTTGAACACACATTAGACACACTGAAAAAGGACAGCACATCACTAAATGCTGCCTGGGCCATGTCATTAACTTTCAGGGACCTTCTTTCATTTGCCCCACCCACATGGTAGTAAACGAAAATCCAATTGCGCAGCCAGCTTCCAGAACCAAGAACAGACTTGCCTGGATGAGCTAGGTAGCTCTGAGTTTAATTAAGCGTGTGTGTCAAGGATGGATTATGTGCTGCCAGGGCAGTGGGTGGGGATTAGAGAGCTGAGAGAGGGTTAGACTCTGGCCCCAGAGCCGTGCTCTCCATCAGCACTCTGAGTCTGGCTCCTGGGTCGGGCCTGAAAGAACCAGGTCCCAGGAAGGGGCTGGGATTCAAGGATCTTGGATTTCCTCCTTCTGCCTGCCACAGCTTATCTGCCCTTGTGAAAAGAGGCCCCCGGAACTAAGCACTAACACAGTGACTATTCAGCAGTACAATTTTCACTGTGGTTGACTTGGCCATCTTTTTTATTTCAATATAAAAATTGTTGAAATAACAATACATCTCCATGGTCTCATTATTGTTAAGTTTCATTAGTCCCTTTATAGAACGTTGGATGCTAAAATGGCTCAATTCACTCTGCTTAAAGTGAGACCAGCCCGAACCTGGGACCTTTGGCTGCAGTGTGTGCAATGCTTGCACCTGGAGAAACAGCTCCTCGAGCAACAAAATACAAAGAAACTATAAGGGACTGAAAATAACTGTGTACATGCATAGCTGGGGCAAATTATGGGCAAGAAGATACAAAAAGACTAAAAACCCAGTGGCCACTTCTGAAGAGCCAGGAGCAAAAACAGGATGCATGCCCCCTGCACAGGATACCACCGAAGGGGTGGGCAGACCACCTAAGCCATCCCTGCGGCTGGACCCCTGGACCCGGCCCTACCTTCACCCTATATAAGGAGCCAGATTACCCACGCTCCATGCCCCTGGGAACGAGGGAGCAAGGGAAACCATCGTTTGTTTTTGCTCCCCCCTGCTACAGCCTGAATTTTTCTGTCTGGCCTCTTATCAGTTTATATGGATTAAGGAGGCCAAGAGAGAGGCCTGCATGTAACAAAGGAAAGCTTTAAAAAGTCCACGGGAACATGCCATTTCTACAGAGTTTGGAAAGGGAAGATGGTTTCTTGAAAACTCTGCTGGACCTGTTCAGGTAATGTACTTAATGTGGTGCTGGTACAGAGGGAGCCTTAGGTTATCCGCTGCCGCTGTGAGTTTTCTTAGGGACAGCTATTAAATAGCTGCTCCAAGTGAAACATCTAAGCAAAAGCGAGAGAAGACAAGCCAAAACAAATTCCACATCCATTAAAGAGCAGCCAGGAGTAATACTCACTTTTCATAGGACTTAATGGCCTGTTCCACTTTTTGCCTGTAGATATTGAGCTTCACTCCTTGGGGGTTAATTAATGTCATCTTATTTGTGTCACTGCATACATGTGCCACAGGGAACACCTATAGGTTAAAGCCAAAAAATGTCACTTGATAGGGTAACATGTGCCTTCAAAAAGATAACTAATGGCTGTACAGTATGTTTTTCTGACTATAAAATATTGACACATTATATTTGTAGAAAGTACAGAAAATTAAAACAAATAAGAATTAGAGATATCATTGTTAACCTTTCCCTTCCAGTTTTTAAAACTATATACTTTAAAAATCACCACCACACACACACAAAAACTGTTTCAGGAAACCCTAATCAGAATCAAGTATTATCTTCATAAGCTTCTGTCAAATAAGCTTCTGTCCCCAGTAGGGGACCACAGATAGAGAGGGAAACCTAGGGATCTTTGGGAGATGACTACGTAAATTAACAACTGCTTAAGAAAGCCATCAGAACGACCACAAACAAAAGCACGAATGTGCCTCAGGTCATTACTCTTACAACCAACAGTAGGAGTTTAAGAACCACCCTTCCGCAATTTGAACAAAAGCACCTTGGGGAGTTGCTCAGCGGTAACAAACCCGACTAGAATCCCTGAGGACATGCGTTCAGTCCCTGGCCTCACTCAGCGGGTTAAGGATCTGGCGTTGCCATGGGCTGTGGTGTAGGCGGGGAAGCTACAGCTTAGGTTGGACCCTTAGCCTGGGAACTTCCATATGCCACAGGTACAGCCCTAAAAAGACAAAAGTCAAAAAACAAAAATACAAAAAACCACTGACAGTCTTAGTCTGACCCTATAGGGTCAAGTACTCTCTCACTGGATACAAAGGAAGAGGTGGTCTTTTCCCCACTTCCCTTGGATTATAAAAGGTAGCCTGCCTGATCCTCGGGGCAGAGCCTACTTGCCTGCCTGCTTGCATCTCTCACAAGTGTCTTATCTTAATAAATCTATTTCTTGCCTATCAGTTTGTCTCTCATTGAATTCCTTCTGTACTGACGCACAAAGAACTTGAACCTCAGTAAGTCCAGACACGGGGTGAGTGATTCTAATTTAAAAACCATGGGTTCAAGTCCCAACCTGGGTTCTGGCTAGGTTCAAATCGTGTCCTTAGTTTCAGTTGTTGCTACTTTGTAAATTACTAGTTGGGTTAAACACCTTATTCATTCATTTATTTATTTATTTATTTATTTATTTATTTATTTATTTATTTTTTTATTGTCTTTTTGCCTTATCTAGAGCCGCACCCGTGGCATATGGAGATTCCCAGGCTAGGGGTCTAACAGGAGCTGTAGCCGCCGGCCTTCGCCACAGCCACAGCAACGCGGGATCTGAGCCGCGTCTGCAAACTACACCACAGCTCACGGCAACGCCAGATCCTTAACCCACTGAGCAAGGCCAGGGATCGAACCCGCAACCTCATGTTTCCTAGTCGGATTCGTTAACCACTGAGCCACGACGGGAACTCCCACATATTTATTTTAAATTTGATTTTTCACTTGAGAATATCCTGTTTACAGTTACTATCTTCTGACTGTTTATCAATTTACAGAGATTCTTATACATGTCAAATAAAGAAGGCTTAGTGATTAACGAAATCACATTCTGAAGAACAGAATGAGAGGGCATCTTTTTAAGTTCTTTCTGCCTCTGATGCTTGTGTCTGGGTTTAGAGATGTTTCTGACTCCATTAACAGCCCCTGTAATAGAACACATTTTCCTCTTTGTGTATTCCCTACCTCTCTCTAGGACTGTAAGCTCCATAAGAGTAGGAACTTGGCTTCATTCACTGCTGTATTCCTATCACATAGAACTGTGCCTGGCCTTCAATGAGAATTTGTTAATAAATGAATAAATGTATATTCACAAAAAGGTATATTCCATATATATATATATGTGTGTGTGTATGTATATATATATATATATATATACACACACACACACACACACACACACATATATATGTACATATATATATATATATATATTTTTTTTTTTTTTTTTGCCACACCTTCGGCCTTGGGAAGTTCCCAGGCCAGAGACTGAACCCATGCCACAGCAGTGACCTGAGCCACATAAGTGACAATACCAGACCCTTAACCTACTGTTCCACCAGGGAACTCTGGGAATCACTTTTAAGAAGTAAATTTTTACTTTCAATCCAGATGACACAGAGTTCATGCTTTTATGTTACCCCTAGACTCCAAAATCATACAAAAATTGTATTTTTATTTAAGAAAAATGCACATAGAAAGAAAGTAAGGAAAGGAAGAAGGAAAGAAGGGAAAAGAAAGATGTTTGGTTGATACACTTCTAGGGACAAAAAGTTGAACAAATCAGCAGGGCCGAAGCTGTGGGTCTTTTCACTCATGTTCAAAGAGGACAGGGGCAGTGGGAGCTCACCTCCTAGAAGGTAAGACAGACTATGAGTCAGTCAGACTCAGTGCCCAAAGCCAGTATGGGTATGTGGTTTTCTCTTTTCTGAAAGAAAGCCCTATCTGGTGAGAGTGGGCACCGGGGTAGCCTCACAGCCAAGAACTAAACCAAGCCACCCTCAGTCTATACTATCCCAGTATCACCATGGAACAGTTCTAAATGCCAGTGACCAGGATGCAATGGGATGGATTTAGGTAAGTGTAAAACAGAATAAGGCAGCAAAAAAAAAATTGGTTTTTAAAAATCTTGTTAAATTGAGCCAGCCTACTGAGATTCCAAAAATGGTAGCTGAGCAAATCACAATCAGAACATCAATTCACTTGAGAAGAAATTAATTTTATGAGTCACCTAACAATAACTGTGATTAATTAAAATTATGATTCAGTTGTTCAAAGATGTAACAGTCACATAAAAGTACCATAACAAACAGATGTTCCCTAAGAACAAATGGATTTGAAAAATAATGTTTTGAATAACAAAATGAAGCCATGTCAAAAGACAGATATTGAAATGGAAAAATATATATTAATTTTGCAATGAAAACATCAAGATCAAAACAAAAAATAGTCAAAGATTCAGAAAACTGAAAAGGAAGGAACTAAATTAGCTTGAATAGTCAAACCTCGTTACTTGTCGGACACAAGAATTCATCATGTGGGAGTTCCTGTCGTGGCTCAGTGGTTAATGAATCCAACTAGGAACTATGAGGATGTGGGTTCGATCCCTGGCCTCGCTCAGCGGGTTAAGGATTCGGCGTTGCCGTGAGCTGTGGTGTAGGTCACAGAGTGGCTCGGATCTGGCGTTGCCGGAGCTCTAGCTCCGATTAGACCCCCTAGCCTGCGAATCTCCATACGCCTTGGCTGCAGCCCTAAAAAAAAAAAAAAAAGAATTCAGCAAGTGGCATCCATGCAGTCTTTGTCAAAGGGAAGGAGTCAGAATAGTGGGTTAAAAGTTGAGCCGACTGGACTCTGAAAACTGAATGAAATTTGCAAAGTGAACCCCCCACCATCATCATCTCTCAAAATACCACATACACTTTCAAAGTTAAAAACAAACAAAAAAACAGTCTCAACAAAATGAAAGGCCCTTACATTTTTATCTCCCCTGGAAAAACAGGCACCTTTCAAAGAATATAAATAGCTCTTCAAATTGCCAAGTTATGGATCAACTGCAAATCAATTGGTAACATTATACTATTTCGCCAGGATCTGCTTGACCCTGACTGAAGGTGCTTGAAAGACACCACTGCTTAATGCTCTACCTCCCTCTTTCGTGGACTTGGAGCTCATGCTTTGCATGGCCATCGTGGACTTCAGTGTGGTCGGAGTTCAAATTTGGCTCGTGTGCACCCACTCTCATTCCTTTCTGCATGCAGATTTAGGGAAAGAGAAAGTCATAGTCCACGCCTTCGGTGTGTGGTCTTAGTTTTTACAACATGGTGGTCACGTGGAGGTGCCTTGGGATAGTCCCTTTATGATGTCAAGTCTAGTGTGACTATGAGATCATAAGGGGCATTCTCACAGGGACCTGGGGCTTCAGAAGCATGGCCGCCAGCTTCTGCAAGGAAGCAGGTGGCGGGGAGAGTGTGGTCAATGAGAAAACTAATGCTCTATTTCGAGGGAGTGGAACCATCTGGTCACACCCCCTTTGAAAACATCTTACCTGTTACCTCTTATAATGCAAATCACATATTACCAACTAATGGGGGACCCTTCTGGACAGTATCTGATAACAGTAGGGAGCTTCAAGGTATTACCTATTTCAGTTATCTTGAGGTTAATATAGAAGCCTTACCAAACTGATTATTCGCACTCTGTGTGAGAAGATTTTAACTATGGGGGAGGGAGGCTAGGCGGGGGTGGGGAGGGTGTGGAGGCGAGACAGAAAGACAGAGTGACATGGACTATAACTGCTGGAATTCATGGAAGCCACAATTTGGGCTGATTTTGTTAGGATTTTTCCCCATGTTAGACCAGAAATACCCCTTAACCAGTAACTTTATCAATAACTAAGAATAGTTTAATCGGGGGGGAGGGATAAATCGGGAGGTTGGGAGTGGCATATACACATTACTACATACGAAATTGATAAGCAACAAGGACATATTAGCACAGGGAAATACACTCAATACTCTATGATGGTCTATATGGCAAAGGATCTGAAAAAGAATGGATATATATGTATATGTATAACTGATTGCTGTACTAATACAACATTGTAAGTCAGCTATACTCCATGAAACTTTTTAAAAAGAAGAATATTTTACTAATAATGATAATAGTGTTTATCTTTTACTCTGCCAATACTAGGCACTCTATAGCTTCTCATTCAATCCCTCTATAGAAATATGTTGAAATGAAGTTTTGTTATATGAGTTTTCTCCCTACTAAACTGTAGCTTTTTATTCTCTTTTAAAAACACTAGTTTCTAGAACAACGCATGTACAAAGTAACCATTTACAGAATACCTAGAAGACTAACATTATGTATAAATTCAAATAATGACTGAGGCTCAAATATTTTAAAAAGTTTATCTACACTGTAAAATATTAAGTTTGGAGTTCACCACATCTGAATTCTTGGTGACTGAGATGCGGAATGAGCATAACTTCGCTAATCTGAAAGAGGTGTTTGCCAAGAAGGTGAATGATTTGATCAAGGTTTTGTTTTGTTTTTAATTTTATGGCTGCATCCTCAGCATATGAAAGTTCCCAGGCCAGAGATTGAATCGGAGCTGCAGCTGTGACCTATGCCACAGCTGCGGCAAAGCCAGACCCTTTATCCCGCTGTGCCGGGCCAGGGATCAAAGGAGCACCTCCGCAGCAACCTGAGCTGCTGCAGTTGGATTCTTGACCCACCATGCCACAGTGGGAACTCCTGATGTGATCAAGATTTTAAGAGGTAATATTTAGCTTACACAAGAAAACCATTCTCAAACAATAAAAGAAAGAAAATTTAAATGAAATACTCTTTTCATTTAACAACTGGCAAAGTTTTCTTTTAACGTGACTGCTCCAAGTGACAGCAAAGATACAGGAAAACAGGCAAAGCAGGAAAAGCAGGTTCCAAGTAAACTGCTTAATAAAGTAGGGAATAGTTAAATTAATTGTATCAATTCATGTTATTGAATACTAGCACAACCATTAAAATTCATCCGAAAAAGGTCATGACAAGGAAATATGATAGTGACATACGCTAAATGAAGAAAAGGAGATGCAGAACTAACTGTACACCCAGCACTTAGCTCTTACAGCAGTACAGGCAGAATTCTACCTGACAACATTCTAGCTGACTTATAAGCAACCCCGTATTTTGGAAATGAGAAAATAGTGTGAAACTGATGTTTATATATTTATTGCTCAATCCTGACTGAATTCACCAGCTTCACTGTTTTCAACCAGATTATTTCTTCCAATAAATATCCCAGAGCTTGCTGCCAGATTGGCCAAGGAGAGGTCTGACTGGAAATGCAAATCCTACGCAGATGACTCTGAACATAGAGGCAATGACTTTATAGCTACTGCACTTGTACAAACTGCTGAAGCTTAAATGTCTGCTTTTAAAGGGAAATATCTCCAGGCTTTGCAGAAAACATTGATAATAGGGCCACAAAATTAACTGGCCAAGAGGTGTGTCGATAAGATCATTCATAAACCCATGAAAATAGGTTACTTACTATAGTGTAGGTTACATCTCAATTTCAGTCTAAACTTTTAGAAAATAAAAAGGTATTTTTAAAATGTAAATTTCAATAAAAAATGCTAGTGAGGTCACCAGATTTTAACTGATAGAGTAAATGAATATTTGCTGGCCTGGAATTATGTTCAAAATAGATTGCTGAGTAAAAATGAAGGCACAAATTATCTTCCGTTCAACTTCATTTCCGTAAAACAAAAACAAAGAACAAAAGCTACATATGCAGTGAAAAAGGTCTGGCCAGATAACCAGCAAATAATTCATCTGTGAAGAATTCTTTCTTTCCCTATATATCCAGTTCTTCTACACAATGAATATAAATATAAATATAGTTAAATGTCCTTTTTAATTTTTTACTTAAGCTTTTCTATCAATAGTTTTCAATGCTACTCTAATTGAAAGCAACAAAATGCCATACCCTTAGCAGCATCCCTAACATACTAAATGATGAGATAAATAGCCACCTCATTAGGCTGCTCTTAAGTTCTACATCAGATACTTTGGTGAGATCACATGCTTCTCTCAGAACCTGAGAGTGAGACTTCATCATATACTAGATTAGAGCCCTTGCCATGGCCTGTCAGGATTGATTGAGTGACAGAGCTGGGGTGCAAACCCAGGCTACCTGATCACAAAGCCGTGTGCTAAGCCCAGCTTAGGGCAAAGCAGGAAGCCTCAGCGAGATACTATTAAAGACGTGGTGGTGGTGGTGGTGATGACGATGATTGTGAGCAAGCAGGATCCTATGGGCCCTTCCTGGGCCAGACCCCTTCCCCATATTCTGGGCTGTAGCTCCTCTGTGAAATACCTAGATAGCTATACTAACACACATTTCGGAGTTGTCTTACAGATGATAAAACCACCACCAAATGGAAGACATTAACTACTGAGGATCATGAAGACGAAGCCCCCAGATCTACTGGTGCCTAAGGACTGATAATGTCAAGCCCTGTAGTACCACCCTGTTACCTCGCCACTACCCAGTCAGAGCTGGTCACGTACCCTGCGATACATACCTCCCCCACCTCGTCTTTAAAAATGGTTGCTAAAACCCTTTGGGGAGTTTGTGGTTTTTGAGCACCAGCAACCTGTTCTCCTTGTACGGTGCCTTACAATAAACACTGCACTTTCCTTCACCACAACCCGGTGTCAGCAGATCGGCTTTACTGCACGTGGGTGAGACGACCCAAATTTGGTTCTGTGACATGATGATTTTCCACAAATGCAAACTAATGTTCCCCAAGTTTTTTTTTTTTCCAAAGCAACTGGCAGTAAAGAGCTTTAAATTCCAGATTCATCAAATCACTAAAACAGTTTTACTCTGGATATGACTTGGTGATAAATTAATCTTTCTGTAAGGTTAAAGTTATCTGGTCCATTGCAAACTCAGAGTGCCGGTTAGCATCTTGTAATGAAGAGTTGCTAGGGCAACCTCTCTGCTCAGGACTTCATTTCCAAGGTGACAGATTTGATGCTGGTCCAAGGCACACAAAAACCAAAACAGCATTGTGTTCCAAGAGAAGAAAGAGCCCATACATAAGTCATGAATGAAACAAAGAGCTGGGGACAAAGCCAAAGGCTAGCTTTACAATTCTATCCAGATAGATGTGGCTGCACACAGAACATGGAGTAAAAGTCAATTAAGAATCTCAGCGAAATAGGTTAAGATTCATGTTTCCTTTCAGCTCCACTCTTTTTGTCTACATTTGCATAAAATGTTAGTCCAAGTCTCAAAAAGTCATACATCTCACTCGGTGGGATTATATTTTTTCAATCTCTGTTTTCCCATTCTTTCCCTTTTATAGCTGAGGGTCTCTTCTGGTGGGAGAAAATATTAAATAAAATATGTAAGTGTGCTTTGAGGGTGCAGTTGGAATTGATCATCATGATTCTTGCTCTTTCTGTCAACAGTGGGGGAGCTCCCTACCCAAAGGGCTTGTGCGGAGAATTTACGATGCCACAGAAGGCACCAAGCACAAGTGCCCTTAGTGGAACGCACTTGAAAAAGGTACATCCTCTTCCTCTGGCTTTGCTTTCCAGGGTCAGAGGACTAGTATGTTCTCTGGAAAAACAGGACCCTCACTGCTCTTCCATTCATCCCTTCTTAGAAACCACTCAACTGACAGACATTTTTCTCTCAGCCCCATAAGGGACTAAATCCATAAGGTTTAGTTCTGTCAATTTGACTTTATGAAGAGCTTTGCATCTACCCCCAGTGTTGTCACCTGGGTCACATCCACCCAGACCTTGCTTCTTGACTGCCTTCATCGTCCCAGCCGTGGACCTCTCCAACTCTTCTCCACATAACAGCTAGAACCCAAACTTGACCTTCTCTCTCTTCTGCTAAAAACCCTTGGTTTCACTCAGGGTGACATTAAAAATTTCTTAACCAAGGCCCTTCCCTCACCAGACCTCACACCTTCGTCCGGTCACACTAAACTTTCTTTGAAATGACAGACTCTCTGTGACCTTAGACTTCCCCACACGCTCCCCCACTGCCTAGGTTACTCCTCCACCTCATCACCCTCAGGATCCGAAACTGAACTGAAGAGACCCCGGGCTCTGACCTCTCCAGGCCACGTCCAAAGCCTGCTTGGACACCCAAAGCCCGTGAGGGGCCTCTCCAGCATCTTCACTCTGCACTTGCCATTTGTCACATTTCACTAGAACTTCTTTTTTTTTTTTTTCCTCTTAATGGATTTCATTTCAATTATAGGTGTGCATAAATCATCACAAGTCAATTTTACAGATTTTGTATCCCATACCCCCAGTGCATCCCCCCAACCCCCCGGATTGTCTTATTTGAAAAACCAAGGTTTTCCAAAGTCTGTGAGTCATTGTCTGTTCTGTAAGAAGGTTCATTGT
>PVHT020003144.1:940485-990519 GCA_004024745.2 Catagonus wagneri | reverse complement strand
ATGGGGTTGCTTCTATCGCGTAATCGCCCCTCCTACCTCTTGATGTGGTCTCCGCTGTGTCTTCTGGAGCAGAGTATCTTTTTTGGAAGTTTACAGTCCATTTGGTTGAAGGTTGCTCGGCATTTGGCTGTATTTTTGCTGTTTTTCGGGAGAGAAGTTGAGCTCCAGTCCTTCTATTCCGCCATCTTAATCCAATCTCTCACTAGAACTTCTTATTTTAATTGCTGTTTCCTCCAGGAGATTGTAAGTCGCAAATGGATAAAAATGTGGCTGTCTTGTTTGGCTGTATTTTAGAGCCCAGCTCAGGGCCTGCATACAGTAGGCATATAATATTTATTGAATATTTTTGTAATAAAAGCCAATATTTATTCAATGCTTGCTGTCCATTATATGCCTTACTTCTTTTCTAGACCATATATACCATAAGTCTCACAGGAGGTGTATTACAATCCCCAGAGTTCAGATAACACTGCCTATCTCCGGGACAGCAAATCACTGCATATCTTCAGTGATCACTATACTTACTTCTTCCAAACATGAGGAGAGGACAAGTTGCATAAGAGTAAGATTTCATGTCTTGTCTGCATACTACTTTTTGGGCTTTCAAAGTATTTCTGTACTGGTATAACTAATGCTTATCAACAAGTATTACACACGGCTCCTCTCAGGAAAAAGGCTGTCTTTGGGGACAGAAGCTAGTGGAAATAGAAACTCTATTTGGAGGATGATCTGGTTTAATCAGTCAAAAATTCAAATGTACACATCCTTTGGGTCCAGCCATCCATCTATTATAAAGATACACTTGTATGTGAGCCCAAAAATCTCTGTGCAGGAAATCCATTATAGGATTGTTTGTGATCGCGGAAGAAGCACACAATGTAAACGTCTCTAATAATAGGGAAGGAACTTGCAACTACCAAAAATGAGACACATACACACACACGCACACACACATATATATATATGCACACACATACTTCGAAAAATCTCTAAGACATCATTTTCAAAGATAACAAATCCCATATAGTATTGCCTTATTAAAATTATTTTATATATTAAAATTGTTATGTATGTATATATAGATATATATAATATATACACGTGTGTGTGTGTGTGTGTGTGTGTGTGTAAAAGAGGATTGGAAGGATATTTACCAAACTATTCAGAGTGTTTCTTTTACAAATGAGAGTGGTTGAGAGAGAAACTTTCACACTTTCCTCTAAAGACTTCTAAATGGCCATTATACAGAAGAATGTTATGCCTATATCACTTATCAAATAAGAAGAAACCAATTAATTAAAAAGCAAGTGTCCTTTACCTTTATACCATTTTGTATCTTGCTTTTTCTTATTATTATCATTTTATTGTCATTTTAGGGCTGCACCCTCGGCATATGGAGGTTCCCAGGCTAGGGGTCAAATCAGAGCCTCAGCCGCTGTCCTATGCCACAGCCACAGCAATGCAGGATCCGAGCCACGTCTTCAACCTACACCCCAGCGCACAGCAATGCTGAATCCTTAACCCATTGAGTGAGGCCAGGGATTGAACCTGCGTCCTTATGGATCCTAGTCAGATTTGTTTCCACTGAGACACTATGGGAACTTTTATGTCTGTTTTTTAACTTTTTTTCTCTCTCAGCATATCAAGGTAGTTCAGAGTTGAAAGTGCTATAAGAAAAACTAAATATTATAATATGAACAAACCACCCACATCTCCAGGAATCTCACCCCACAGATAAACACTTGTAACATTTTAGTAAAAGAGAAGAGGGAGGGAGAAAGAGGGCTGTGTCTGCATCATACACAGATGTAACCAAATTAACATACTGTCTATGCAGTTTTTTACCCTGATTTCTTCATCCAGCATTGTATTGAGAGCTTTTCCCCATGTTATTACTTATTCTTCTGAAACGTGGTATTTAATGAAAGGATAACAGTCCATCCTATGGATGGAATGAATAATAAAACTATGACATTCCACCATACGGATAGAATGGATATTTAGGATTTGGGGGTTGTTTTCGGTTTTCTCATTGTTAGTATAAGTCAGCAATAATTATTCTCTGAATGTATTCCTCAGTACTTGGACTATTTCCACCTGTAGATTATAGAATATCTACATATGGATTTATTGGAGGAAAGATTGTAAGCTCGTAACATCTCTGAATATATTGCCAAGGTCAGGATGTAAAAGTTCTAATTTTATCCTATTTTTGCCACCACTGTTTATTAGTACTCTTTAACCTTACAAATTTGATTATGGGAGGAAAGTTGTCTACTTGCTTTTTTAATTTGCATTTTTCAAAAATGCGTATATTTGGTTATTAGTAAGAAATACTGGAGTTCCCATCATGGCTCAGCAAGTAACGGACCCAACTAGCATCCACGAGGATGTGAGTTCGATCCCTGGCCTCAGTGGGTGGGTTGGAGACCTGGTGTTGCTGTCAGCTGTGGTGTAAGTCACAGACGTGGCTAGGATCCCGTGTTGCCGTGGCTGTGGTGTAGGCCCGTGGCCGTAGCTCTGATTGGACCCCTGGCTTGGGAACCTCCATATGCCACAGGTTCGGCCCTAAAAAGACAAAAAGGCAAAAAAAAAATTCTTTTGTATATGGTTCTTGACTTATTTTTTTACTTTTTTCACCTAGATCTTCCACTGGGATATTTATCATTTTCTCATTCCTTTATGGCATGGGTGCACGTGCACATTTGTGTGAAGAGTGAGCACTGATTGATACACACACACCAAACACACGTGGTAACTTACATGGACATACACACAAACATATTTAAGACATCACTCTTACAATTCTTTGTTGTGTATGTCATGAATATTTTTCTGAAACCTGATTTCATTTTATTACGTTTTTACTCAAAATAACACTTCCATGTATTCAATCGATAAATCTTTCCTTTGATTTTATGCATTTGCTTTCCTAACTTCTTGTATTTGTTTTTTGAGCATTTACTTTTCAATGTGTCTCAGGTTTGTGAGAAGCTTAGAAGGAGACATAAGGATAAGAAAATTCTCTTTCTAGGGAGAATTTACTAAACATATTTTCTTTCAAACAAAACTCAAGAATGGTAACAAAATAAATATACAGACTGTGAGAAACCATTACCAAACTTATTAGAAGGAATAAATCGGTATTCAGTTTCTTTCTCTTGCTTCTGGAAGAAGTCAGGTTCAAATGATCAGCTGGTATCTGACTCATCAGGTTAGAGTTCACTGGAGGTATAAATAGAATCTGCCAGTCACAGGTGATAGCCAGTGACAGGACTTGCTCACCCTGGGGCAAAGTCATCAGGAACCCAGCCTAAGTGATCACACATCCGACCTCCAGAGCAAGAACCGCTGGTCAGTCAAACCAGGATGCATATCACACTCCATGGTATAACTGCTGAAATGTGACTAACAGAAAAAGTCCACCAGTTCATCTGCTTCTTCCAAACACATCAAAGTCCAGCTACTGCAAGACCAGTTAGACGAAGGCTTTTCTTCCCCTGCCTTTGCTTTTTCTCAACTTTTTACTATGGAAAACTTCAAACAAATAAAAAAGCAGAGAGACTAGTAGGACGAACCTCCCCCCACTCAGTACTCTTATTATCCAAATTTAACAATTAGCAGCTCATGGCCAGTCTTGCTCTATCTATTCTTCCCCTCCCCACAACCACTCCCACCGTCCAGATTATTTGGAAACAAATTCCAAATATCCTACATTCCCACTGTACACATTTCAGTGTGAGAGACGGTGTTTTAAGGTTACTGTCTCCGCCGGGTGACTGTGCAGCCTGATGCGCACCTTCTCAGAGCGCTGGGGGCCGCTCTGCTTGCCGGGAAGCACCAGGGCTCCACCCTCATATCCGTGTTCCTTTTGTGTTCCTCATCCGCGTGCAATTTGGCTGCTCCACTGCATCTGTTCTTGCTCAGGACGAGGCCCAGTTCAAGGCCAATTTTACAGTACTTATGTGGCCTTCTTCCACAGTGAACCCCACCATGCCCTCCTACCGGAAGCCCTTTTTCTCCTTCCAGGAAGCACTGCCACCCTCTGATGGCTCTTGGTTCCAGCTCACTCTCATCCTTTCTCAGTTTCTCTGCATCTTTGTCTCTGATTCTCTCTCCTTCCCTCTTTCTCTTTTTCCTTTGGAGACGATTTTTTTTTATCGCAAAATTTTTTATTGAAATATAGTTGATTTATAATGTGTTAGCTTCAGGTGTAGAGCACAGTGATTGAGTTACACACGCAGACACACACACACACACATTCTTTTTTTACATTCTCTTCCATTATAGGGTATTACAAGATATTGAGTATATTTCCCTGTACTATGCAGTAGGTCCTTGTTGGTTATCTATTTTTACATATAGCAGCGTGTATATTTTAATCCCATATTCCCATAAATTTGTTTTCTACGCTTTGGAGACTTCTATGGTGGAAAAGGTGCAACTACATTTAGGAAGAGAAGGTTAAGAAAAGGAAGGACATAATGTCTCATAAGGTCTCCCTGTCCTATGGCATCGAATGATATTCACAACTCTGACCTGGAGGCTTTCCAACGGTTTCTACAGCTCCACACTGCCATCCATCAGCAACGAGCCAGGAACTGCCAACCCAACAAAGGCCAATCTCTACTCAGCTTAGAAACACAGATGCAGAAGAGCTTCTCTCTCTCCTTTTTACTGCTTTCACAAATAATTTTTTTCCAGTGGCTGAAATATATTGCTGTTACGACTGTACAAGATGTTAAGTGGACCACTTTTTATTTAAGCAGGAAATGAAAAGTACATCAAGTAGGAACATATAGAAAGCCAGTTTTACCTCATCAAAGACCTTGGAAACGACATGCTTGTCCAGAATGGGGACGTAGGTGGGGCTGTGAGGGACGGCCGTCACTGACAAAGTATCCATGATGGTGAGCTTCTTGGCTGCCAAGCCGTGGACCTTGAGCCAGTCTGCTGAAGACATCTCTAAAGAACTAAGAACACAGGACTCTGACATTTGAATATCTGCACCAGGAGTTCCCGTTGTGGCTCAGGGGAAATGAATCTGACTAGTATCCATGAAGACGCAGGTTCGGTCCCTGGCCTCGCTCAGCGGGTTAAGGATCTGGCGTTGCCGTGAGCTGTGGTGTTAGTCGCAGATGCAGCTTGGATCCCACGTTGCTGTGGCTGTGGCATAGGCCAGCGGCTACAGCTCCGTTTTGACCCCTAGCCTGGGAACCTCCATATGCCGCGGGTGCGGCCCTAAAAAGTCCTAAATAAATAAACAAATAAATAAATAAATAAAATTTATATCAAACAAAACCATAACAAAATTGCCTTAGTAAGGCTGAAGTACTCACTCTTGGTCATGAACTTGGCTTCCTTCTCGAGTTGATGTTTCTATGGTTTTGTCATCTGGAAACTCATTTGTCAATAGGATTTCTGTGGAAAAGGAAATGGCGGTTGTATAATTTCCTCATATACGGGATTCACATCAAAATGCAAAAGGATCATACTTGTCTCTAGGTTCAGTTGTGACTAAGGGCTAATAAATGGATATATTTCAGAAAATTGCTCTGTCAGAGTGGGTTCTAGGCAAGATTCATTTGCAGTTGACACTAAAAGACCAATCCATGGGTGAAGAGGATACTCTTGTTCTGCTAATCTGCCTCGCCCCGTATCCACTGAGATCTCTCTCCAGAGAAGGGTGAGACATATTCATTCTCTCATTCTCCAGAAAACGTATTTTTAAAATCTCAAATAGGTTCATTTTTCGCATGAACCAATCATTGTTCGGTGTTGCCCTCATTAGATTCCCCCTGTAACAAATCACACAGGAGAGCCTTGTCAACATGTCAGTTTTCAATAGCGTGTTCTGCAATTTCTCAGCTCTGTGTGGAAAACCAAAATCCCTATTAGATCCTGTTTAGTTGTAGGTTAAAATCTGCAAATTACTATTTGGAGTTTTTAACGCCTACTTTTCTATAAGCTTAGCTTTATAAATGAAACAGGGTATTAGTTGAATCAGCAACATCTAGAAGGAGGGGTTTTCGGAAGTGAGCTAGCTCAATGCCCAAGAAATCATATCCTAACCATCAGAAAATAAGCCCTTTAAAGGGCTGTGCACATAGCGACTTAGGAAATAACGGCCGGTTAACTGAAAGAGGGAAAGGCATCATGGTGATGAGCACTGAAGAACACAGGTCTGATAAGCTATGACCCAGTAACAACAGGTGTCAACTTGTCACTCAGGTGCGTCCTACTACTTAAGGGCTTGTGTGCCTGTGTGTGTTTAGCTGCGGCTGGTTATTTACCAACTCTTTGAAAACGGGAAAAATACTACAGAGATTAAACTTTTAGAGATTTACTATTGGAAGAATAATTATTCTATCAATGGTCATAAAAACTAAGTGGAGAAGTCATATTTTCTCACATTTGAGCCCCCAAAAGGCTGACAATATGGATCAGAGAGGGGCTCATCGGACGGCGCCACCTGTGAATGAAGGGAAGACAATAACCAACTATGAAGTCTTAGGTTTATCATATTCAAACTACGGAGTGGCAGCAAGTGTCACCACTAGAGCCGCAGTTCGGTGAGCTTTGGGTGCATTAAACACCAGCCATGATAAATGCAAGTCTGGCCCTAAGAAAATCCGGTTCCCTAAAGCAAGCTGACCTGACTTAATAGGGAGTCCTTGGAAGAGGAAGCGACCCAGACTCATTTAAAAATGATTTGGTTCCTCGCCCAAAGTCACTCTACCCCACTCTTTCAGGAACATCTAGACACACTGGGGGAAGGGAAGCTGGCCTGGACTTCCTGATGACCCTCGCGGGCTTCTGTCACCTGGAGTGTTCCAGCGGCTGGAATTAGAAAGGCTGTCCTTCCCCTCACTGCAAACGGAGCTCTTGAGGGTGGAGAGCCGGCTTCTGAGCAGGCTGGTTTTGGTTGGTTCTGTGGATATCAGAAGAAAAAGAGGGTGAAAGCAATCTGGGATGGACGGAGGTGCTTCGTGAGATGCAACTAAACCCTTGGATCCTTTAAAAAGAAAGCAGGTTCAGTTTCCAACCCTCAGGGGACAGTCCTGCCACCGAGTTAATGCTGCACTTACAGCTTATTCCACTTATCTGAGTTCAAGCTCTGCCCCTCTTGGGGAAAAATCTGCTTCCAGCTCACTCAAGTTGTTGGCAAAATTTATTTCCTTGCGGTGCAGGACTGAGGTCCCCGTCTCCTTGCTAGCTGTTGGGTGGGGGAGTCTCTTGGCTCTTAAGCACCCCCATTCCTGTCCATGGGCCTCCTGCATCTTCAAGCCAGCAGCACACTGATTCCCCTCGTGCACCAAGTCATACAAAGCCCCTGATTTCAGGCACTCGTGTGAAAGAGAACCTGGCTGAGGGTCACATCACAATTCCATAGTCACAGCTTACAGGGTTTAGAGCAGGACATCTTTGTACTCTGTTTCATAAACTCTGTTGACCACAACTGCTGTCTAGGCCTTTATTTACGTTACCATTTTTTTTTTTTTTTTTCTGTTTTAGAGCCACACCTGTGGCATATGGAGGTTCCCAGGCTAGGGGTTCAATCAAAGCTGCAGCTGCTGGCCTATGCCATAACAACAGCAATGTGGGATCTGAGCCACATCTGCGACCTACACCACAGCTCGCAGCAATGCTGGATGCTTAACCCACTGTGCAAGGCCAGGGATCGAACCTCTGTCTTCACGGACACTATGCTGGGTTCTTAACCCACTGAGCCACAATGGGAACTCCCTATTTATATTGTTTTCTACCTTCTGTTGGGTCCCTTCAATCAGCAAGTAAACACTTGCCAAATATGGACATTGAATCTATGTGCTTTAGATAATGAGTCTGCACCAAGACATATTGATTCCTTTTCCAATGTGATCACAGAAACCACACTAACTGTAAATGTCCTCTGTACTTCACCACCTAGAGGCTTTAGGTAGCACCGAGGCTTTATGTAGTTTTCATAAATGCAATGTGTTCTGTTTTCAACAAGAAGGGTCTTCTCTTCTCTTACAAGAAATTAGCTAATAATCTGCAAACTGGTCTATCTTTTGCACAGAAAGGTAACACCATGGTCTCCATGCCTGGAGTTAGGAGTGTGCTATGTGTTATTGTTTTTCTAAGCAACACATATGGTGATTCCTGTTTGGTTGCCTCTGTAACAAGGAATTAAGAAGGATAGATTTTCATGGGAGCAATCCCTGTAAGCAAATGAGATGAATGATCCGCATAGACGAGTTGAACTTCTGCCCCTGACTACACCAGTAGGCCACCCTGATTAAAACGCTGGGCAGAAACAACAGGTGTGTCAAAATGAAAGTGAAATTTAGCTCCACAAGTCCCCAAACACAAAAACTGTACTATTCCCACATTCTTTAAATAATGAATAAAGACATATTTATCTGGCAGTGAATTCAAGCATTTAACTACTCCCCCAGCTCTGTATAATCAGTGACCACATTTCATCGCCCTTCCACATCAAAAGTTGAGATAGAATAAAAATTCAGCACAGGAATGCTTGTCAACAGCAACAATCCCAAATCTCAGTGAAATGGTGAAAGTGACAGAAGGACATTAAAATGTTCAGGATGAGTAGAAAGTAGCATTTCTAGTAAAACTCAGGTTTACGGGAAAGGGCAGACTGGGCTGGCAAAAGGGGATGCTGCCGAACCTTCTTTGTTATTAAGACATGGTTATTAAGACAGAGACACCAGGGCAGACGGACAGATCATGTAAGCAGGACCAAGTCAGAGCAAATGCCTCCTGGTCCCTCCCTATGGGTCTGAGGCTCTCCTCCCCTGCCCAGAGACATGGGGACATGCAAGAGGGAGAGTGTGTGTGGCGGGGGAAGCCACCACAACTCCCCACCTCTCCCGAGAGACATTTAGCGTCCTGGCTGGGGAAACACCTCTGCTTTCTCAGGCAGCATCAGCAGGGACCAGTAGGCGCCCCAGTGACACCAGGAACCTAAGCATCAAAATATTACCATGAAAGCTATGAAAACTAAATTGCCGTTAGAACCAGAGCCCACAAAAGCAGGCCAAAGTCTATGTGCTAACTTTAAACAGAACAACTTCCTAAAATAAAAGAGTTAAATGGCATCCAGAGTCCCTTATACATCATACACAAAATGTTCAGGGTACTATAAAAAAAAAATCATCCAACATATCAAGAACCAAGAAAATCACACCTTGCTGGAGAAAAAACAACCAGATGATACCAATACCATGATGATTCAGAAGCTGGATTTAGCTGACAAGGATTTCAAAGAAGACATCAGAAAAATGCTCCAACAGTTAAATATGAATTCTCTTAAAATGAACAAACTGAAAATCTTAGCTAAGAAGCAGAATTTATAAAATGTCCCAGTAGAAATCATAAAACTGAAAAATAAAATGACAAAAAATTGTTGGATGAACTCAGTAGCAGAGTGAAAATGGCAGAGGATAGTACCAGAGAACTCTGGGGATAGAACAATAGAATTCAACCAATTTTAACAACAGAGAGAAAATAGAATAAGGAAATATTAATAGAACTTCAGGGACCTGTAGGATAACAGCAAAACATCCAACATTCCTTTCAACAAAATCCCAAATGGACAGCAGAAAAAATAAAAGTAGGACTGAGAGATTATTTGAAGAAGTAATAGATGAAACCTTTCCCAGTTTGGTAAAAAATGCATACAGATCAAGAAGCTGAGCAAACCCCAAATAGAATAAACCCAAGGAAATCCATGCCAAGATGCATTACAGTTAAACATTTCAAAAGTAGAGACAAAAAAATCTTAAAAGAAGCCAGAGAGAAAGGACCCATTACCAGCACCAGTTTGAACAGCAGCGAATTTCTCATTTAAAATGTAGGAGACCTAAGGAAGAGGCACTAATTTTTTCTTCTCTTTTTTGGGGGGGCCATGCCTGTAGCATATGGAAGTTCTCGGGCTAGGTGTCAAGTCGGAGCTGCAGCTGCTGGCCTACACCACAGCCACAGCAATGACAGATCTGAGCTGCATCTGCAACCTACACACAGCTTTCAGCAATGCTGGATTCTCAACCTACTGAGTGAGGCCAAATCCTCATGGATACTAGTTGGGTCTGTAACCTGCCGAGCCACAAAGGGAAATGCCATTCTTCAACGAAAGAACAATCAACTGCAAATCTTAAATATGCAAAAATGTCCTTCAGGAAAGAAGAGAAAACAAAAACATTCCTAGTGACAAGGAACATCTTTTTGTGAGCTTCTTTGCAATTCATATATTGTGGATCATGTTTTTAGTGTTAAATCTAAGAACACCTTCCCTAGTCCTAATTCCTAAAGTTGTGATTTTTTGTATTTTTTTCCTACAAATTTTGTAGAAAGTATAAAACTACAAGATTTGTAGAAAAAAACACCAAAACCATGATCCATAAAAGGAAAGACTGATAAAGTGGATATTATCAAAACTGAAAGCTTCTGCTTGGCAAAAGACCCTAATTAGAGGATGAAAAGACAAGATACAGACTGGGAGAAAATATGTGCAAACAGCGTATTTGATAAAGGCCTAGTACCTAGAATATATGACGAACTCTCAAAATTCACCAATAAAACTCAAACAATCCATGCAGAAAATGGGCAAAGCATATGCACAGACAGTTCACCGAAGAGGATATGCAGACTGCAAACAAGCACAGAAAAAGATGTTCAATATCACTAGTCATGAGGGAAAAGCAAGTAGAAACTGCCATGAGAACACACCCATCAGAACAGTCATAATGAAAAACATCCACAATCAATAGCAAGCTCTGACAAGAATGCGGAGTGCCTGGATCACTCATTCATTGCTGTGATAATGTGAGATGGCATGGCCACTCTGGCAAAGAGTCTGGCAGTTTCTTATAAAACTAAACATTCAGTACTGTATGACTCAGCAACTGCACTCCTGGGCATTTATCTTAAAGCAATGAAGCATAATGTTCACATAAAACCTGTGCAAAAATATCTCTAACTACTTTATTTGAAAGAACCCTAAACTGGAAACAATCCAGATGCCCTTCAACAGATGAATGGTTAAGCGAGCTCTAGTACATCCGTATCATGGATACGGCTCAGCAAGGAAAAGGAATGAACTGTTGATATCTGCAAAACATTTGGATAAGTCTCCAGGAAAATACGCTGAGTGGAAAAAGCCAAAGCCCAAAGGTTATGTGCTGCATGATTCCATTTATCTTTAAAATGACAACATTTTAGAAATGGAGAACTTGGTGGTTCCCGAGAATTGGGAAGGGGTGTTGGAAGGAGATGGATGTGGTTATAAGAGGGCAATGCCAGGGATCCGCAAGGTGATGGCAATGTTCTGTGTCTTGACTGCGGTGCTGGAAATGTGAAACCACCACACGTGATAACATCTTGTAGAAGGGCACACACACAAAGGAACACACCAAACTGGGACAATCTGAGTAAGATCATGGATTGTACTGATGCCAATGTCCTGGTTGCAGGATCGATTTTTTTTCTTTTTTCAAGATGTCACCATTGGGGGAAACTGAGTGAAGAGTAGGTATATGGGATTTCTCTATACTTTTTCTCAGAGCTTTGTGAATGTACAATTATCTCAATAAACTTACAGTTTAAAAAATACAAGTTTAGGAGCTTCCACTGTGCACAATGGAATCGGCAGCAACTTGGGAGCACTGGGAAGCAGGTTCGATCCCCGGCCTGGCACAGTGGGTTGGGGATCCAGCGTTGCCACAGCTGCAGCTTAGGTTGAGACTTCGGCTCGGATCTGATCCCTGGCCTGGGAGTTCCATTTGCCATGAGGTGGCCAGAAAATAAAAATAAAAAATAAAAATAACAATAAAAAACACAAGTTTAGCCTTCTTTTAAAATATTATGGGGGAATTCCCATTATGGCAAAGCAGGTTAAGAGCCCAACATGGTGTCTATGAGGATTCAGGTTTGATCCCTGACCTCGCTCAGGGGGTTAAGGATCCGGCATTGCCCTAAGCTGTGGTGCAAGTTGCAGACGTGGCTCGGATCCAGTGTTCTGGTGGCTGTGGCAGAGGTGGGCAGCTGCAGCTCCGATTCGACCATGGAACTTCCATATGCCACAGGTGTGGCCGTAAGAAGGAAAAAAATATCATGGGTCTTTAGTTTTAATCTACTTCTTGCACTGAAGGAAAACTGGTGTTGAGATTCAAACCGTTGTGTTCCCTGATACCTGCGTGGAGGACTTTCTTTTTCTGAATATTTTGATCTGAGAGGTCTTCTGGTACTTTCGACATGCACGCTGATTCGACATCAGGATGAGGTTTTGCACATTTTTCTGGGGTTGAAACCATAGAACAGATTTCTTTTTGATGCCTGTTTATATAACAAGTAGACAAGAAGAAAGAAAACAAAGTAGGAGGAAAAAAACATTTCCATCAAGAAGGCAGAATCAGACCAATACAACCGTGTTGAATGCTGCAAGCTTAAGAAGTAAGCCTCCACCCTTCCGTCTGGTTAATATAAAAACAGTCATTATCTCTACCCCTGCGGATGAGTGGACAGGAGCCCAGCCCTGGAGTCATTAGAATTGACTCACAAGGCAGCTCTGTGCCTTCCCAGCTTTGTGACTAAGTGAAGTCACTCAGGCTCCTCTAAACTTAACTCTCCTCATCTAGCAGCTGCAGGAACCCTGACAGCACGGAGTTGATGTGAGGATTAACACCAGAGAGTCTCCTGTAAACCAGAAAGCATTATAGAACCCCTTTTCACTAACCAAAGGCTGAGCAGTCAGCTATTAAAAAAGCAGGGAAGGGAAAACACCTGCCTTGAACCACCAGCCAGCACTAGATCACGGCACACCATTCTGGTGAAGATCTGGGGCCAGGAGGGATCCCCCAAAAATGCTTGAGTATTTTCCCAGGCACACCTTTTCTGAAACTCTGAACACAGTAGCCACAGAAAGAAGTTTCCAGAACAATCTCGTGCTCCAACCCAGTATCGCGTGCCCTCCTTTCCCCTCTCCCCCGCACCTGCCACGCCTATCTCCACGGAACACTCAACCTGTCTCCATGGGGCATAACTCTTTGTGCATGTCCCATCACACTGGACATGTGACAAGAGACCAGGCTTACATTCATCTCTGCATCCCAGTTCACCTTGTTCATGATTTGTACTCAATAAATGGTTGAAAAAAAGTAAGACGAGACATGAGATTTGGGGGTTGTAAGATTTTTCCACCTGGTAGAAAACTGAACAAAGCAATTTGCTTCAGACCATAGCCAAGTGGGTGAATTAAATTTTCCTAAGGATACATTATAAGGAAGTATAGAAGCATATTTGCAGAATAAGGCACTGTATTTTACTCTCTTCTTTATACCAAATCAGAGTGCTTATTATGTGCCAGGCATGCCCTCATTTATTCCCCTGTGATAGATGAGGAAATTGAGGCTCAGTGAGATTAAGTGACTTGCCCAAAGTTAGTAACATGTCATGGCGGGAAGCCTGGATTGAAACGCTTCTCTGCATGAATCTAGAATCTGCCCCTTCCAGTCCCTAAAAATATATATGTAAAACCAAGAATACATCTACTAGCAGATACAGTCAGCCGACCAAGCCAGCTTCCAAACAATAGCCGGTCATTTTGTCCTGAGATGTTTTAATCTGATGAAACACGGGGAAGAAGACAGGTAGGGTACAGCCGAAGTATACAGAAAGTAATTTACATGGATGTGCAGCCCACTTATCTGATTCTTAGCTTGCTTGTTCAAATTCTCCAGATTTAGAAGCTGTATCTGAGCTTTCCCAAACAAATATTTTAAAAATAATGCTCTAAAATCTCATTATAAGAGATGCTTGGTATAATACTTATCGTTTTACTGATTCCATGCTCATGTCTTACCCCCAGCCCACATTAAATGCTTAATTTACTACTAGTAAGACAGTGAGCCTCGATGAAGAAGAAATTCTGATTAATATGTACATTTTTTTTTTCTTGGCCGTATTTGGGGCATGTGGAAGTTCCCAGGCCAGGGATCAAACCCACGCCATAGGAGTGACTATACCAGATCCTTAACCTGCTGCACTGCAAGGAAAATCTTAATATGTATTTTTTTGGGGGGGAGGGAGGGTCTTCTTAGGGCTGCGCCTGCAGCATATGGAAGTTCCCAGGATGGGGTCAAACCAGAGCTTCAGCTGCTGGCCTATGCCACAGCTCACGGCAATGCGGAATCCTCAACCCACTGATGGAGGCTAAGAATCGAACCTGAGTCCTCATGGATACTAGTCAGGTTCGTTACCACTGAGCCATGATGGGAACTCCCTAAATAAGTATTTTTAACTTCTTTCCATTTTGCTATCACTCTTTTAAATAAAAAGACACCCTCCTGATAGGGTATGTTGATACTTGAATATCTGTACAAAGTGAAAATTAGATTTGACACATTTTCCAAGTATTGGTGTGGTTTTGAATTTTGTTTAAGAACAACTAGTTAGAAATATATTCGACTACAGGGTGGGAAAAGACCTGAGAAATCATCTGTCCTCAATCCTACCAGCACAGCCATCATTACAACGATGAAGAAACTGGAGTTCCCATTGTGGCTCAGCAATAACGAACCTGACTAGTATCCATGAGGATATGGGTTCAATCCCTGGTCTTACTCAGTGGGTTAAGGATCCGGTGTTGCCGTGAGTTGTGGTGTAGGTCACAGACACAGCTCAGATCAAGTGTTGCTGTGACGTAGGCCAGCAACTACAGCTCTGATTCAACCCCTAGCCTGGCAACTTCCATATGCCATGTGCAGGTGTGGCCCTAAAAAGACAAAAAAAAAAAGGAAAAAAAAGAAAAAAAGATGAGGAAATGCAGAGTGGACAAGAGTGGAGCTTTGCCAAAGTCACAGAGAATGAAGTCTGGACTTGGGACTGCAGACACTGAGTCAGATCTCCTTCACTACAGAGCATTCCTGTTCTGCTTTGTCAGTGTTTGGGTTGGTGGGATGCCTGTCCACACTGGGTGGTCATCGTCAGGGCCATGCAAGGATTTCAGAACCTCCATATAAGGATGGATATGTCGCCTCCATAAGTCAATCGTTGGTGATTGACTAGATTTTGAGTTCCCTGTGCTTAAACAAAAATCCGAACATAATCACGCTCTGTAATTCTTTAAAACAAATCCCACAAAGCATTGCAGAAAGAGGTGGCAAAGAGAATGAGCAGGTGTCCGAGAGGACCAGTGATGGGGAAAGGGAGAGCTTTGCCATGCTCACTTGTCTCCATCCTTTTCTCCGTTGTACCACCAGTCCATGACCAAGGACTCTGAGTAAAGGTCTTGCACCTTCTCCAGGTCACTGTGTCCCTGCTCCATTTCCTTAATTAGAAGGATCACATCTTCATTCTGCCAGAATAATAAGTGAATACATTATGCGATTGCACTAGAGTTCAAATTTTAAACATTTCTAACAGAAAACCAACTGTTATCAGGAAAAGAGAATTCCATATAGTTCTTACATTTTTCTTCTTTTTAAAATGGCTGCACCCACAGCTAATGGAAATTCCCAGGCCAGGGACTGATTCTGAGCCACAGCTGTGAGCTACACCTCAGGTGAGGCAACACTTTTAACCCACTGCACCAGGCCAGGGATCAAAACCACACCTCTGCAGTGACCCAACCCACTGCCATTGGATTTTTAACCCGCTGTGCACAGTGGGAGCTCCACATTATTCCATTTTTAGACAGCCTAATCGAGGTATAATTCATTTATAATACAATAAACTGAATGTAGGAAACGTACCATTTGAATGGTTTGGACATGCACACCTGTGTAATCATCACTGCAATCAAGACAATAAACATATCCATGGCCCACTGTAAATCCGCACTCCCTCTTACCTCGAAATCCGTCTTTCCTCAAACAACTACTCACCTGCTTTCTGTCGCTACATATTAGCTTCGATTTTTTGGAATTTTATTTAAATGGTATTGCACAGTATATACTTTTTTTTTTTTGGTTTAGCTTCCTTTACTCGTATAGTTATTTTGAGATTCACCCCACAATGAAGCTTGAATCATCAGCACATTCGTATTTATGGCTGAGTAGGATTCTATTACATGTCAAATACCAAAATTCAGTCACCAGTGGATGGACATTTCCGTTACCAGGTTTGGGCTATTATAAGTATTATAAATACCAAATCTATGAACATTTGTGCTCAGGCCTTTATATGTACATCTGCTTTCATTTCTCTTGGGTAAATATCTAGGAGTTTCCGGAATGATTGTATCAAATGCTTGGTGATGCTGAACTTTTAAAGAAACCATCAAACTGTTTTCCAAAATGGTGGTACTAGCTTACATTTCCACAGTAACGTATGAGGGTTTAGTTCCCCCATATCCTTGTGAACACTTGCCGTGGCCAGTCATCTTAACTTTAGTCATTTAAATAACTGGGTGGTGGCATCTCATCGTGGTTAATTTGTATTGCAATGACTAGTGATGTTAAGAATCTTTTCTTGATTTATTTGCCATATATTTTCTTTGAATCTGTTCAAATCTTTTGCCCATTTTTTGTTTCCTTGAGTTTTGAGAGATCTTTATATATTCTAGATACAAGTCTTGTTCTTACATGGACTGTGCTTTTGATATTCTATTTTTAAAAAAAGTTTTTGGTCTAACACAATGTCTCAAAGGGTTTTTCATATGTTCTCTAGAAGGAAGAAAAACTTGGTTTTATATTTAGGTCCACGTATCATTTTGAGTTAGTTTTTTTAATATGGTGTGATATACATAGCAAAGTCTGTTTATTTTATCGAAGTGTTCCAACACCATTTGTTGGGGGAAAAAGCTCTATCCTTTCTCCACTGATAAACAGACTGCTATTTCTGATTTTTCTAATCTGTTCTGCTGGTGTATATATCCATCTTTACACTAATACCACCCCTATCTTGATGACGAGTTTTATGATAAATCTTGAGATCAGGCAGTATGAGTCCCTCAGGTTTGGTTTTCGTTTTCAAAGTTGTTTTGACTATTTGAAATCTTTTGCATTTTCAGTTTGTCAATTTTTATTTGAAAAGCCTGTTGATACAAAAGAACTTACAGAGCAGAAACAGACTCAAAAGTTTTTAAACCGAATTCACGGTTACCGAAGGGGAAATGTGGAATGGGGAGGGATAAACTAGGGGGTTAGGATTGACATAAACACACTACTATATATAAAATAGATAAGTAACAAGGACCTACTATATAGCACAGGGTAATCTACTCAACACTGTATAATAACCTACATGGGAAAAGAATCTGAAAAGGAATGGATATATGTACATGTATAGCTGATGTACTTTGCTGTACAGCTGAAACGAACACAACTTTATAAGTAAACTATACTCCAATAAAATGTATAAAAAAGAAAAAGCCTACTGAGATTTTTGATTGGGACTGTTATAAGCCTATAGATAACTGAGACAGAATGCACATCTTAACTCTGTGATGTCCTCTGACTCATAAACAAGATACATCCCTCAGCAACATTCTGCAATTTTTAGAGTACAGGACTTTCACATATTTTCACAAATTTGTCCCTACATATTTCATATTTTTAATGCTACTGTAAAGGATAATTTTAATTCAATTTTTTTATTATTCTATGTTAATATGTAAAAACAAAATTCATTTTTGTGCTTTGACCTTGTACCAGTCTTGCTAAAAATTCAATGATTAGTTCCAGTAGTGTTTTTGTATATTTCATTATATTTTCTACATATATAACCATGTCGAATGAAAATATGGTTTTACTCTATTCTTTCCATTCTGGATGGCTTTCCTGCCCTCTGTTTTACTGTGCTAAGTACAATTTCCATTACACTGTCCAGTAAGCGTGGTGAAAGCAGATATCCTTGTCATTTTTCCTGATATTAGGGGGAAAGTATACAATCTTTTATTATTACAGTATGGTATTAGCTGTATGTTTTTTCTTAAGTGCCATTTATCAGATTGAGAAAGTCCATTTGGTTCATATTTTGCTGAGAGCTTTTATTAGAAATGCATGTTGGATTTTGTCAAAACTTCCACATAAAGTGAGATGACTAATGTTTTTAATAAAGTATGTTAACATGATGAACTGCATATCGATTTTCAAATGCTAAACAAACCTTGCATTCCTGGGATAAATCCAACTTGGTCATTATGCATTAGATTTTTTATATATTATCGACTTGAACTTGCTACATTTTGTTTAGAATTTCTGGTATCTGTATGCATAAGGAATATTAGTCAATAAATTTTTTATCTTATAATGTTTTCATAAGGTTTTGTCATCAGGTTAATGGGTATGGAAGTATTCCCTCCTTTCAACTTTCTAGAAGAGTTTGTGTAGAGTTGACATTATTTTCTGATTTAAATGTTTAATACAAAGTAGCAGTGAAACTATCTGGAACCAGAGTTTTCTTTGCATAAAGGTTTTTAACTACAAATTCAATTTCTTGAGTAGATGTAGGGCTATTTGGGTTATCTATTTTCTCGAGAGAATTCTGGTAATTTGTGTCTTTTGAGCAATTTATCTCTAGATATTGAGTTTATTATAATTTTCTGCTTTATCTTTTTAAATTAAAGAGACAAATGCAGTTGTAGTAAATAATACAGAGAGATCCCACGTACTCTTCACCCGTTTCCCAAAATGGGAACTGCAGATACTTGCTCCCAGTCTGCAGCCTATTTTTTCACACTCTTAATAGGATTTTTCACAAAGTAAAAGGATTTAATTTGATGAGCCAGTTTATCAGTCTTTTCTTTTATGGATCATATTTTTGGTCTCAAGACTAAAAATTACCTACCCAGCCCAACGACCTCAAGATTTTCTTTTAATATTTCTTTCCAGAACTTTTATAGTTTTATGTTTTACATTTAAGTCCATGATCCATTTTGAGTTAATATTTGCAAGAAGACTGAGGTTTGGGTTGCAGTTCCTTATTTTGCCTATGAATGTCCAATAGCTCCAACCATTTTTTTTAAAGAATCTCCTTCCTCCACTGAATTGCTCTTGCACCTTTGTTAAAAATCAGTTTGGCATGCTGTGTAGGTGTATTTCTGGATTTTACACTCTATTCATTGGTCTAAGTATCTGTTTCTCCACCATAGTCATACTGCCTTGATTAATAGTTACTCTGTAAGCCTTAATATTGTAAACAATTATTTTTCACACTTTACTTTTCAAGATTTCTAGGCTTTTCTAGGTCCTGTGACTTGTCATATAAATTTAAAAATAAGCTTGACTGTGTCTGTAAAAAACATGTCTGGGATTTTGATAGGAATTGAATTAATTATAGATCAAACAGATCTCTTTTATGTTCGGTCATCCAGTCCATGAAATGGTATATGCTTGTCCATCTATTTAGATTTTCTTTGACTTCTTTCTTTAACCTTCTGTAATTTTCAGCATAAAAATCCTGCATATATTTTAGGATATATACCTAAATATTTCATTTTCTGTGGAGCAATCATGAATAATTTTGAATATTTAATTTTGACTTCTGTATGTTCAGTTTTACTTTACCAAAATTTAACTGAATTTTATGTGCTGGTTTTATAACCAGTGGCCTTGCTGACTCCCATAATAATTCTAGGAGTTTTTTCTTTTTTTGGTGGGGAGAGCTCCATTGGGTTTTATGTATAGACAATATTACCTGCAAATAGGGACAGATCTATTTCTTCCTTTCCAATTTGTATGAGTTTTATTTATTTTCTTGCCCTGTTGTCATGGACAGACAGTAGTATGTTAAATGTGAGTGGTGAGAGATGATGCCTTTGTCATTTTCTTGATCTTAGGAGGAAATCATTCAATCTTTCATTATTAAGTAAGACTTAGTTGTAAGTATCATGCTGATATAAGCTGAAGAATTTCCCTTCTACTCCTGTCTTGCTGATGGTTTTTTATTATGAATAGGTGTTACATTTGGTCAAGGCTTTTGCTGCATGATTAACGTGACCATATGACCTCTCTTCTTTAGCTTGTTAACTGATCGATTTTTCTAATGCCAAATAAGCCTCGTATATCTGAATAAAATCCCCCTTGGTCATAATGTATAATTATTTTATACATTGCTGGATTCACATTACTAATATTTTATTGAGAATTTTTGTTTGTATGTTCATGGGTATATTGGTCTGTAGATTCCTTTTATTTTTTTTTAAATAATGTCTTCTGGTTTTGGTGTCAAGGTATTAATGGCCTCATAAAGTGAATTAGGAAGTGATCTCTCTTATTTCTTAAAATAAATTGGTTTAATTATTCTTTGAATGTTTGGTAAAATTCTCCATAGAGCCATCTGAGCCTGAGTTTTGCTTTTCGGGGAGTTTTTAAATTATAAATTCAATTTATTTAATAATTTTAGTACTAGTCACATTGTTAATTTTATCTTGGTTGACTTGTGGTAGTTTGAATGTTTTTTGGTGGAAACGGTCCATTTTTTCCTAAGTTGTCAAATTTGTGAGTTTAAAGTTGTTACTCTTTTATTGTATTTTTAACGGTTGCAAGATCTATTGTGATGTCTATTTCATTCCTGATATTAATGTTTTGTGTCTGCTCTTTGTCTTTGTCAGCCATCTAAGAGGTTTTATCAAATACTTGATTTTTTGCAAAGAAACAGCTTTTTGTCCCATTGATTTTCTCTAGTGTTTTCCTATTTTCAATTGCCGTACTTGCAGCATATGGAGGTTCCCAGGCTAGGGGTCTAATCGAAGTCAGAGCAATGCACGACCCGAGCCACATGTGCGACCTACACCACAGCTCACAGCAATGCTGGCTCCTCAACCCACTGAACAACACCTAGGATAGAACTCACTACCTCATGGTTCCTAGTCAGGTTCGTTTCCACTGCGTCACAATGCGAACTCCAGTTTTTGCTTCTTATATTTTAAGTCTGTATTGGTTTGGGCGCACACTTTTGGGACATTTACAACTTCCTGATGGATTGATCCTCTTATTATTATGTAAACTGTCTTTATTCTGAAGTCTACTTTGTTAGTAGATGCAGTTTTTCCCTTGGTGTATAGCTGGGGTAGGACAGCTATTGCCAAAAAGGTTTTCTGTTTTTAGGCCACCCTTTTCCCAGTCCTTTGGTGATGCTAGGGGAAATAGGTTGCTCTTGGGTCTTTTTTTTTTTTTTTTTGGTCTATACCTTTAGAGATTCCACGTTGGAGTCTTTGGAAATGCCCTATCTGGGATGCATGGAAGGCAATAACAAAACCCACAGGATTCATGCCATGTCATTTCTTAAGTTCTGAGGTTCCCAGGCTTTCCACTTTCTTTATTCAATCTTTCAGAGTTTTCTTGCTTGTTTGTTGTATTATGTCCAGAGCTTTTTAGCTGTAAGACAGAAAGCCCAAAAGGAATGGGGCTACTCCATTATGGCTGGAACTGAAAGTCCCTCCAGTAATTTATAATCAGATTTAAATAACAAGGGAAAAAATCTTACATATTTACCTAGTAGTTACCATTTCCTTTGCTCTTCATTCCTTCGTACAGATCTGTTTTTATATCTGGAATGATGTTCCTTCTGCCTAAAGTATTCCCTTTAACACTTCTTGTGCTATAGGTTTACTGGTGATGAATTATTTCAGCTTTTGTATATCTTTATTAATTTCCCTTTTTGAAAAATATTTTCACTGGGTATAGATTCTACACTGGGAGTTTTTTTCTCCCAGTATTTTAAAAAACATCAATTACTGTCTTTTCATTTGCATGTGATGAGAAATCTGCTGTCATACCTTTGTTCCTCCCTACATAATTTGCCTTCTTTTATTTTTATTTTATTTTTTTCTTTTTTGGCTACCCCAAGGCATATGGAATTCCCAGGCCAGGGATCAGATTCAAGCTGTGATTGGATATGTGGTTATGGCAATGCTGGATCCTTTAACCCACTGTGTGGGGCTGGGCAACTGAACATGTGTCCTGGTGCTGCAGAGACACCACTGATCCCACTGCACCACAGCAGGAACTCCTTGACTTCTTTCAAAATTTTCTCTTTGTCACTGCTTTTGAGAAGTTTAATTCTGAAGGAACTTGGTGTAATTTTTTTTCTTTTTTCCTTTTTTAATATTTTTTATAATGATTTTTATTTTTTCCATTATAGCTGGTTTACAGTGTTGTCAATTTCTACTGTACAGCAAGGTGACCCAGTCACACACACATACATGTATCCATTCTTTTTCTGACATTATCCTCCATCGTGTTCCATCATAAGTGACTAGATATAGTTCCCTGTGCTATACACCAGGATCTCATTGCTTATCCATTACAAAAGCAATGATTTGCATCTGTTAACCCCAGACTCCCAGTCCATCCCACTCCCTCCCCTTCCTCCTCGGCAACCACAAGTCTGTTCTTCAAGTCCATGGGTTTCTTTTCTGTGGAAAGGTTCGTTTGTGCCATATATTAGATTCCAGATATAAGTGATATAATATGGTATTTGTCTTTCTCTTTCTGACTTACTTCACTTAGTATGGTGTAGTTTTCTTCATGTTTGGTACTTGTGATTCATTGAGTTTCTTGGATCTGTGGGTTTACAGTTTTAATCCAATTTGTAAAATTTCTGGTCACTACTGCTTAAATTATATTTATTAAGCTACTTGAAATTTTCCACACCTCACTGATGCCTTATTTTCTATTTTTCTGGTTTGTTTCTTTTGTTTGTTTTAATCCTCTTTCTTTTCTACATTACACTTTGGATATTTCTGTTGCTGCCTTGCAGTTTACTAATCTTTTGTTCTGCAGTGTCTGATCTGCTGTTCATTCCATTTCATTTATTTTTCATCTCATATATGGTAGTTTCTTTCTCTGTTTGTATCTTACTTGTGTCCTCTGTGTCTCCCCCTAACTTTTTGAATGTATCAAATACAGTTACAGTAACTTTCTTAATGCTCTAACACTAAATCTCAGTCAGTTACACATGTTTTAGTTTTTCTGTTTGCTTTTGCTCCTCATTATGGACTCGTATATTCCTGCTTCTCTGCATACCTGGTAGTATTTGATTGGATGTCAGAAACTGTCAATTTTTCTTTGTTGAGCAGTAGATATTTGTGCTTTCCCATAATAATTCTTGGATTTTGGCCAGGGATGCAGCTAAGTTCCCTAGAAATGGATGGATCCTTTCAGGTCTTGCATTTCAGATTTTCTAGACAGAACTGGAGCAGCGTTTGGTTGCTCCCACTTCTGAGGCAAGATGACTCTTTAAACTCTACCCAACGCCCATAGGATTATGAGGTTTTCTAGGATAACTGATGGCAGTGGTCACTATTCCCTGCCCTGTGAGCTTACAGTTCTATTCCCATCAATCCTTTTGGATGATTCATTCCCCAGACTCTAGTAGTTTCCTCACATGTCAGCACAGATCGGTACTCTGGCTTGTCTTGGATTTAAAGTCACTCCTTAGAGCAGACAGTAAGACAAAAACCACATTCTCTAGAAGGGCATTCTTGAAATGCATATATTCAGGTCAAGAAAGGAAGGGTGGAGGATGGAATTTTATTTACTTTCTCCCACTAGCCCATTAGAGAGAACTGCTTAAACAGATAGTCATGTGGTTATACAGCCTGAGGAGTCAGAAGACACCTACCTAGCAACTGAATTATTATTTTTTTTAGGGCCATGCCTGCTGCACATGAAGCTTCCAGGCTAGGGGCTGAATCGGAGCTGAATCCACTGGCCTACACCACAGCCACAACAACGCCAGATCCAAGCCACCTCTGTGGCCTACATCACAGCCACAACAACGCCAGATCCAAGCCACCTCTGTGGCCTACATCACAGCCACAACAACGCCAGATCCAAGCCACCTCTGTGGCCTACATCACAGCCACAACAACACCAGACCCAAGCCGCATCTGTGACCTATACCACAGCTCAAGACAACACTGCATCCTTAACCCACTGAGTGAGGCCAGGGATGGAACCTGCGTCCTCATGGATGCCAGTCAGATTCGTTTCCACTGAGCCGCGATGGGAACTCTGAAACTGAGTTTTTTGAAAGTCTCCCACAAATGTCTGTAAACAGGCAGTGGTTAACAAACTTTACGGACCCCCTGGGATGTCTGCTAAAAATATAGATTCCTGAAGTTTGGCAAAATGTTGATAACTGCTAAATTGGACTAACACGTACATGGTTCATATATGCTTCTGCTTTTGCATTGGTTTCCAATAATAAAAAGCTTAGAAGAAAAACAAAATATATTAAAATACTTGGGCCTCTATGGCTAGAGTCTGATTTAGTAGCTCTGAAGGGGGACCTAGGAATCTGCATTTCTACAGGTGCCCTAGCTCAGGTGGTCTGTAGACCACATTTTGTAGTACACTCGCTGTTAAATGATTCATTTTCTCAACTCAGTTGTCTTTGTGGTCGCTGTTTTCCCACCTAGAGTCTTGTCTGTGGGCCACCAGTCATTAGTACTCAAATAAGCAAATAGTCTCTTCTCAACCCATTAAGCTCTTACCTGAACAGCCTCTGGAGGGCAGGGATCCTTGCAGCCAAAATTATAAGAATGGAACTCTCCTCCAGTCAAAGAAGCAAGCTCTTTCAAAAATCCATTTGCAATCTCATCATTGTAACAGAAGGAGATGGTGTAGATAGGAATTTTCTGGAAAACTTTGACTTGCTCCATAACCATTTCAGGTGGCTGAGATGATACATTTTGAGGGGAAAAAAGAGGGGGGTGGGTGGAGAGGAAGAGATGGGAAAAAAAAAAAGACATGAAAACCCTTAGTATTTGTTCTAGATAGTGGAATTCTCAACAAGCAATTCCTTCGCAGGGGAGAGTGACTTCTTGGAAAGGTGTCAATGCAAATCAAGGAAGAGATGGGAAAAAAAAAAGACATGAAAACCCTTAGTATTTGTTCTAGATAGTGGAATTCTCAACTAGCAATTCCTTCGCAGGGGAGAGTGACTTCTTGGAAAGGTGTCAATGTAAATCAATAAACAAAGCAGACACTGCCAGATGTGCGTATGAAGACCAGCGACTCAGCTCTTGCCCGCTGATGGCTCACGGTTCCGTGGGGAAAATCTGAAAGAAATATTTGACTAACCAAACCACTCAGTTTCAGACTAAGCCTAGAATCCATGCTCTACTTCAGAGAACTGAAGGTACTGGGGTCAGGGGAAGGACAACCCAGCTGTTGGGATTCTACACGGCAAGGCCACCAGATCTCCATGTAGCTTCCATCGACTCCAGAAGAGCGATTCTCAGCTTTGCATAGGCTATGGCCAATGTGCCTCTCACCAAGTGAAAAAAGTGTCATTTACTTGGAGTCTTTCCACGTGCTAGGCACTCTGCTGGGGACATAATATCCCAGTTAATGCTCACAGCCATCTTGTGAGATAGTTTTGGAAAGACTGCTAGTTGTCCTCCTCTCCTCCTTTTTTACTGTCGGAGTCCTGGTTTTCTTTTACGGCAGCGACATACTCAGTTAAAAACAACCAACCAAACATAACACAATACAACACATATACACATCAAAGCTCAAATTCATCTTCTGACACTTTTTTTTCTTTCCCTTTTTTTTTTTGCAGCCAGGGGTGGCTATGTGATATCAGTATGTCTGTCCATTGAGCTATAAGCAGCAAGTCCAAGGGAGAGGGGTTTTTGAAGTTTTTGTTTGTTCGTTTTTGCCAGTAAAAAGACAAAGACGGAACCACAAAAAGCTAATGTCCACCCACTTTCTACCCTTGCTTCCTGGAAAATGGACACTGCCTAGAAGTGGAGCCACTGTTTTGTGACCATAAGGGTAGACGTCATATGCAAAGACGGTGAGGCATGAAGATCAAAGGAAGCCTGTTTTTTGGGGGACATCCTTGAGCAGCGCTATAATCTAGACTAATGACGGCTAGGCTTCTTATTCAGAGGAATCTAAATCTCTCCATTGTTTCTGCCATCAGTTGTCTGCTCTCTTGCTTTTTCTCCCAATAATTTGAGGCCCTATTTGGCACAGTAGGTATGGATATGGACTCCACTTAAAGATGGAGAAATTGAGGTTCGGTATATTAATTTTCCTAAGGTCATCAATCTCTTAAGTAGTAAGGCTAGATTCAAAGACAATTTTTAGTACCAGAAACAACGCCAGATTATTTGTTCCCCTGCTTTCAATAGAGACTGTTTCTTGGTAAGGATCTTCTCTCCATAAAGATTATTTGACTCTCAGGAAAGAGGAAGTGATGAACTGCCCTGTCACCTGTCACCTCCCTACCAGTACCACCACACCCAGCCTTCAGAAACTGCTCCTGATCTCCTGGCCCTACTTCTTCTGCATTTCTCAGTCCCTCTTGGATTGATTCAACCTGCTGACACCTTTAGCCAGTTCCCACTCCCCACTTCCAGTTCCTATCCTTGGATTGTGAACCTTTCCTATACGCTTGCTAGGAGCCCTGGGAAGAAAAAGTGCGGAGGGAGAGAGGACTCTGGACTCACCACTGGTTGGCCTTGGGCAACTCACATACTGCCCAGGGAGGCAGCCAGCTGAGTGGTCCCCCAGGGTCTGCTCCCATTCCAGCCACCACTTACACACAGCTTCAGACTCTGTATCTGGCTCCAGCCTCGAGCCTGCCTCTACCCATAAGCCCACCCCATCAGCTGGTTTCCAAACTACAGAGCAACCTAACCCAGCTGAAAGGCTGACCCCATCCTTCTTGCTAACGTTAGAGACCGAGCAAAGCCCTCTCTGCTGCCTTCCCTGCCTTCAGCCTAGCTTCCATTGTGAGCACTTCCTAAGTTCCGGGTGCTGAGGGCTCTGCTTGTGCTCTCCCCCTGCATCCTCCCTGCAGCCCTTCATATGCCACAGGTGCAGACCTAAAAAGACAGAAAAAAAAGGAACCTTAAAAAAAAAGTACACCTTTTGACCGAGTCCACTTCGTAGAATTTATGCTACAAAGATACTCAGACATGGGCAAAATGATATATGCAGCTTTGTGTACAGCAGGAAGATTGAGAACAATCTAAAATGCTCATCTCCAGGGGACATGACTAAGTAGTTGTGTGATGGAATAGCAGGCAGCTATTTAAAAAATGAGGAAGTGCTTTGTGAAATGATATCAAGCAATCTGAGGTATACTGTTTTATAAATAAAGGTACAGAATTGTGCGTGTACTATGCTACCATTTAGGAGTTTTAAAAGGAGCTATATGTAAACACCTGTCTTTTTGCGTAACAAACTATCTCTGAGAGAAGATCCGGGAAACTGGTAAATACACATGGCCCTTTAGCTGGTGAACAGGAGACGGAGCAGAACCGTCTCTGTGTATCCTTTTGTACCTTTGTGATTTGTACCACGTGAATGTGCTACTCTTCAAAAATTAGATCAACATTTAAGGAAGTTTTTATTAAATCTATATAATGCAATATGATGCCGTCACTGAGAATGACATTTCTGAAGAATTTCTCATGACTTAGAAAAACTTAATTAGATGAGAAAGAGCAGAACACAAAACTGAATTAGGAACGATTTACATCTTATTCTTCCTTTTGCTTAAATGCTTACCTGTATTTTCTAAATTGCAATAGAACTGGTTACAATTTATTGAAAAGAAAAAGATCCCTTGTCCACACGACTTGCCAATCAGAATCTCCCGCCTACATCTTCCCCAAATGCCAGCTCTGCATTACTAGAGGCTTTTGGACAGCCTTGAACTTCAGCTGCTCAAACTCAGCTTCCTCCGCTAGCAACCCCCAAGTCTCTTAAATTTAAATCAGTTCAATTACTCCAAACCAGAAATCAGTCGCCTTGGCCCCTTTCTTGCTTGCTCCCACCTTCTCCTCACCCAGCCCCCATCCTCCTGCTCCCAAACTGGCCACCAAGTCCTTTGATGTTATTTCTACGATCTCATCTCTGAAGACGCCCCTCCTCCCCGTTCTTGCTGCTCCTCCCTGAGGTGGACGCTCACCAGCCCAGGATCTGGTCTTTCCTTGGCACCACTGAGGCATACTCCTTTATTTTTTTGGCAGTACCTGCAGCATGTGGAAGTTCCCGGACCAGACATCAAACCTGTGCCACAGCAGCAACCCAAGCCACTGCAGTGACAGTGCCAGATCCTTAACTCACTGGGCCATAATGGAGTTTCCTTAGGTCTGTTTCTAAGGTACAGTTAGGAGTTCCCACCATGGGACAGTGCGTTAAGAATCTGACTGCAGCAGCTTGGATCACTGCAGAAGCGCAGGTTCAATTCCCATCCGGGAGCAGTGGGTTAAGAGCCACAGGTCTCAGGTTCAGTACCTGGGCCAGGAACTTCCACATGCCACTGGTGAGGTCATAAAATAAAAATAATAAAGTGAAGATGGGTGGGATTATCTGCTCCTCGAACAGTCCCCACTGAAGGAAAGCCCACCCTTTCCACGTGGCATTCAAGGACCTTCGCAATCTCCCCCTCCCCACCTCTGAGACTCAGGCCTGGCACTCTGCCCTCACTGCCCGTGCCCCTGGACTGTTCCCCTGAGCGGCCTACACATTTTCACACCTCTGTTCCTTCTGTCTAGGATACCAGTTATCTCCTCTGTCTGGAAAATTCCTTCTCCTCCTTCCAGACACAGCTGAAATGTCGCCTCCTCAGTGGCGCCTTGCCTGGTCCTCTCTCCGTCTTGGAGGGAAAAATATACAGCCTGTCACACAAGCAACCCCGCTCCCTGGATCGTGTCAGCACTGACTGTATAGTCGAGCACATCCCCCAACGCGTAAGCTTCCCTAAGGCGGGATGCTATTCGCCTCTGTGGGCTCCAGCGTTGGCACCATGCAGGGAACATAAACCAGGCACGATAAATTGCCTCTGAATAGAAAGTTTCGTGAAGTTGATAGGAAAACCATTCCGCTTATATACAACTTCTCGGCCATAAATCTACCACTGTAGTAAAATCGGGTTGCTTTAATGTTCAAGCTCTGAACTGCTTGACACAGGATATTTTACAATATTTGCCTTGCAGTCTTCACATGCAAACACTTCACAATGAAGGAAACAAGTTGAGACTAATTCACTTTAGCGGTTAATTTACATTGTACGGGCCCGCACAGCCGTATATTTATTTAATGCCCAGAGCATTAGTCTTTCATTCACAAAGCTCAAAAGAAGATGAACAGACTCCGCGAAAACTTTTCAAATATTTTCCAGTCAGGCTAAACAAAACAAAGAACATTTCACCAGAAAGGCATGCTTTTGTTGAAATGATTACTAAGTTAAAATTAGGGGTAAAACCAAGGACATTGTGCAGTGACATGTTTAGACTCAGAGTCCCCAGAGGAGAAAAAAATCAAAAAGAATCTCCGCGCTCTTAGTTTAGAATAAAACATAAACCAGTCTTGCATGGAAGGCAGACATCTCCTTTCATGGGGTTGGTCTCCGGGCCTTGGGGCGTGTGTCCTGTCAACCAGACAACGCTCGCTGTCACCTAAATCCTCCTCGGTGCTGTGGCAGACAAAGGAATTCCTCAGTGTAGCGGTTTTTTTTCTTTTTTTTAAACCTCCATTCTGGGTCCCTCGGCCAAGCAAATATCCCTCCACAGCTCTTTGACGGCAGTTGGAAAGTTTCCCCAAACCCACCCTCGTGATTCACTTTCCCGGTATTAGCTAGCCCCTCTTTGCTCCCAAGTGTGATGAGTACCTGATCGGGTCTCCCATCTGTCAAAAGGTAGATTACTTGTGTTTCTTTATCAGCAAAAGCAATTTGCAGGGCGTGCAGGGTGTTTGTGGAACTTCCAATCTGCAGAAGAGAGAGAGAGAAAGCAAGCGCATACTCGAATCTCAAAGAGAGATCTCACAAACAAGTGTTATTTATTCTCTGTGCCCAAAAAGAAAAGTACTCATGAAATAAAAGATAAATTACAATTATATCGAGATAATAATTTAAGCCCAGGAGTTCCAAGAAGCCAAATCCCTGGATGTGTCATAAAAGCGTCTATGCAGACAGTTCCAGGAGAGTTAGGAGCCAGGACGATGGATTTCCTGTCCTGACGACAGAGCTCTTAATTCAATTTTATCTTTGTGTGTTTCTGTGGGAGACAGTAACTCAGTTACTGTTCATTCAGCTGTCAGCGTGGCTTAAACACACAGCCTGAATGAATACACTCTGATGGGAGCTGTGTTTGCTTCAAACCAGGATTTATTTGTGACACCCAATATTCAAGAAATGTGAATGTGGTGATATTAGCAATCTGGAGGTACAGGAAAGAAACTGTAACATTTTAAAACTCCTGCAGTTTCTGCCTGGGGATGTAGTGTACTGGTAGGTGTGTCACTCCAAAACTCCTAGTGAAAAGAAGCCAGACACACAATACACCCATGACTTCTGTTAGGCCCATTGGGGGCTCAGGTCACAGGACAGCTAAATCTGGGGAGAGGCGGTCACCTGCGGAGTCAGGTGAGATGCAAGCCCTGGTTTCGGGGACAGGATGCAGCCAGACACTAGTATCAGCAGTTCAGCTGGGGTGACTGGTGACTCAGTAGAGGGCGGCCAGGTGTATGTTGGCAAGAGGCTGCAAATGTGGGGGGATTGGTACTCTTTCGAAGGTGGTTTCACCACAAACCCTATAGGGTGCTCACAGAATAGCCTGGGGGAGTCTAGAGAAAGGCTCTTCATGGTAAAGAACTGGGGAAGAGAAAAGGCGACAGGTGAATCTCCACAGAGACCCTCTCCTTTCTCTTCCTTGCAGAACAAAGGCTTTAATCTGTATGTGTATACGGGGTGGGGGTAGCAACAAACACACTCACCCTTAGGGCAATGGTCAAAACCCAAGAAGCCTGGGGGAAGGAAAGAGGAAATAGCAAACTACACCAGTGAAGGAGCAGGGCTGGGTGCTAGGCACAGAGATACTGAGAAGGCTACACCCCTGGGTCCCTGGACACCATACCTAAGACTGAGGCTTATTCAGAGAACACCCACCCCCATCACTCCCATAGAAACATCAACTAACAAGTAAAGAGCTCTCTCTGAGGCCCAATGTAAAGAGAAAAATCAAAATCCAAGGGTGGAGCAGACAATCTTCTGGCCTGTCACCCCGCACCCTGACACAAAGCATCAGTGCAAGAATCTGAGGGGTATGGGGTACTGAAGGAAGCAGTAACAAGCAAACCTCAAACCCAACCCAACTCCTAATTAATTTTAAACCACCACACAAAAGAAAGGTATGCTCATTCCCAGGCATAAAAAATATTTATCTCATCTGCACACAATGTCCAAATTTTAACAACAATAACAAGCATATAAATAGAAGAATAAATAGCATACTACCAAGAGACAAAATAACAATCACAAACTCAGATATGACACAGATGCTGAAACTATCTGACAGAAAATTAAAAATAACTGTGATTCTTACATTAAAACTTCTGATGACAAAGGTGAATGACATTCAAGACCGGGTGGGTAATTTCAGCAGCGATGGAAACCTTAAGAAATGATAGAATAGAAATGCTAACGATAAAAAAAAACATGGCAGTAAGATGAAGAGGTTTTTCAAAGAGCTCATAAGTACAGTTGTCCCTCAACATCTGCAGGGGTGGTTCAGGACCCTCTCCCCCCACCATGGATACCAAAATCCACAGACACGCAAGTCCCTTATATAAAATGGCATAGTATTTGTATACTAACTATGCAATTCTTCCCTCTACTTTAGATCACCTTTAGATTACTAAAATACCTAATACAATTTCAATACTATGTAAATAGTTGATGATGTGCAGCAAATTCAAGTTTTTGTTTTTGGAACTTTCTAGAGTTAACATTTTTTTTCCATCTGAGACTGGCTGAATCTGTGGATGCAAAACTTACAGATACAGAGGGACAACTGTAGCTTCAGAACAGGAAGGAACTGGTGAATATAAAGATCAATCAGTAGAAATTATCTAGGCCAAAAAACAAAGAGGTAAAAAGAACAAATTAAAACGGAAAAGAGCATCAAAAAGCTGTGGTACAATATCAAATGGTCTGACATATGCTTAGTTGGAAACAAAGGAGAAGAGGGAAATATTTGAAAAATATTTCAAATATTTTTGAAAGGGGAAAAGAAATATTTGAAAAAAAATAATGACTGAGAATTTTTCAAAAACAATAACAGATACAACCCCACAGATCCAAGAAGGTCAAATAAACTTGAAACAAATGAAAATTAAAAAGCATCAGCAAAGACATAGAAAGCCTCATCAAAGAAATAAAAGATGTGAAGGAGAACCAAATGGAACTTCTGGAACTTAGAAATACAGTGAAAAATTAAAAAAAAAATCAGTACATGGGCTCAACATCAGAATGAGGGCACAAAGGAAAGAATCAGTGAACTGGAACATAGAACAAAAGAAATGATCTAATCTGAGCAACAGAGAAGAAACAACTAAAGAAAAAAAAATCCAAAAACCCAGAGCCTTAGGTATGTATGTGACTGTAACAAAAGACTTAATAATATTTGTGTTATCAGAAAAAGCATGGGGCTAGAAAAGCACGTGAAGACATAATGCCTGATTCTCCCCAAATGTGGCAAGATATATAAATGTATAGATTCCAGAAACTGAGCAAACCCCAAAGGAATTCATGAAAATATATCAAAATTTGTGGGATGCAACTAAAGCAATGATAAAAAATTTTAGAGCACTAAATACATACATTAGAAAGGAAGAGAAGGGAAATAATCTTGTTCTCCCCTCAAGAATCTAGTATGAGGAAAGCAAGGTAAATCTAAAACAAGCTTACAAGTGTGCTGCTCCATATTTATCCCAGAAAAAAATGAAGATTTACGCTGACACAAAAACTTGAATATGAATTTCATAAAACAGCCAAAAAGTGGAAACAACTCAAAAGTTTTACAACAAGTAAATAGTTAAACAAACTGGTACAGCTATACCACGGAATAGTACTCAGAAATTAAAAGGAATAAACTATTTATACATGCAGCAACATAAATGAATCTCCAGAGAATTACGCTGAGTGAAAAGAGCCAATCCCACGAGTGTACATAGTACAGTGGACCCTCGAATCACACAGGGGTTAGGAGCACCAATCCCCGGCGCAGTCAAAAGCTATATAACTTTACAGTTGGCCCTGTATTTTTGGTTCCATGTGCATGGATGCAACCAACTGCAAAATCATGTAAAACTGTAGTACATATTTGTTGAAAAAGATCAACTTGTATATGACCCTATTCAGTTAAAACCTGTATTGTTCTAGGGTCAGTTGTTTATGATTCCAGTTACATAACATTCACGAAATGACAATACTGGAGTTCCCATTGTGGCTGAGCAGGTTACGAACCTGACTAGTGTCCATGAGGATGCAGGTTCAATTCCTGGCCTTGGTGGGTTAAGGATCCAGTGTTGCTGTGAGCTGCGGTGTAGGTCGCAGATGCAGCTCAGCTACCACGTTGCTGTGGCTGTGGTGTAGGCTGGCAGCTGCAGCTCTGATTCGGCCGGTAGCCTAGGAATTTCCATATGCTGCAGGGATGGCCCTGGCAATAGAAAAAAAAAAAGAAGAGAGAGAGAGAAGAAAAAGAAATTACAATGCTATAGGAAAGGAGAATAGATTAGTGGTTTCCAGAGAATAAAGCGAAGTTAGGAGGAATAGAGAAGTGGGTATGTTATAAAACTGCTACATGAGCGATCCTTGTGCTGACGGAAATGTCTGTATTTTGACTGTATAATATTATCCTAGTTGCAATACTGTACTACAGTGCTGCAAGGTGTCCTACAGTACTGAGGGAAATTAGATAAAGTTTACACAGGATAGCTCCGTATTTTTTAAGCAACTGCATGGGAATTATAATTGTCTCAAAATAATAAGTCTAACTGAGAAATATATGTGAGCAAAATATCGATATATGTGAAAACAAAATAAATATTAATGCAAAACCCTACACACCTAACAATACAATATTCAAACTGATGAAACCAAAGAACAGAAAAATTTGATGTCTGTCAGAGAACAGTGACACATCATATACAAAGGGACAAAGTAAAAAATAAAGGAGACTTTCCTATATAAACTATAAAAGCTAGAAAACAATGGAATAAATATATTTAATATACTGAAAGAAAAACCCTGTCAATCCAGAATTCTTTCCCAATGAAAATATCTTCCAAAAAATGACGATAAAATCTGGAGCAAAATGGCATAGACTCACTCTTCCCTGATTCTGCCTTCTAAATAAACTCTGAAAACTATTCAACAGTCATGAAAGGATTCTGAAAGCTGGAAAGGTAGACTAGGTAGGAAACTCAAGACTTGAAGAATGGCGACATAGCAAGTCTCTGGTTTTCTTTTATCTCCCATATGCCCCCATACTGGGTGTCAGAGGCCTGAAACCTGAATCCATTAACAGGCACAGACCAAAACACAAGACAAAACCCCACCTGCTCTAACCAAAGGCCTGGCAAAGGTTAAGCCTAAAAGAGATTGCGTGGAAATTCCCAAACTCCACAAGTCAGGCCCTACTCACTGTCACTACTGAAGCCTCGGCTGTATTGGCTGCTGCTCCGTAACTCAAGTGCAGTGGGAAAGCTGATTCACCACAAACAGTGGCAGTGGTAAAGTCCTCAGCCATGCCAGCCACCATACCACAACTTTTGGGTACACATGAATGATCTCAACTGCTGGAAGCAGGGGCAGTAGGAACATCCCAGGCTGTCTCAGCCCCCAGTCCACACCTGGTACTTGCAGGTGGTCCCATATAACTGCCAGCAGTGGCAGCAGCAAAACCCTGGGCATTTCTGAATCTGGGCTCTAGCAGGTGAACTGATGCACTGGCACCAGTGAACCTATTCCAGCATCCTCACTACAACCAGGTCACCTGTGGGTGGTTTGTTCTGTCAGCAGCAGCAAAGTCCTTGACTATCCCAGCTCCACACTGATGGGAGGCCCAAGCCTTCGACAACAACAAAAACAGAACCCTGTGTCGTCTTCCCTTCCACTCAGTGTCATAAGTAGACTCAGGCCCAGAAGCTTCTGCTCCCACATCCCAGAAGGTCACCTAGCAGCAACAGGCAGCCCAGGGGTATGTGTTCTGCCTCCACGGACAGCACCAAACAGAAGCTCAGTAGGAGCCCCAGAAGCACAGGAAGAACAATACAGAAGAGGATCACATGGCTCAGAAAACTAAACTGTCATTGCAACTAAAGCCCACAAGGGCAGGCTAGATTAAACATGCTGAACCTGAAAAGAATCACTTCCTGCTGAATGCAAAGATTTATATGGGAATAAAGAGTCTTCTAACATAGTTACCAAATTGCCCAAGATACAATAAAAAAAATCACTCATCACACCAAGAACCAGGAAAATCACATATGAATTAGAAAAGCAATCAAGTGATGTCAGTATCAACAGAGTTTCAGAGATCTCCGGGGCAATAAAAAAAAGGATGTAACATTCATATCGTCAGAATTCCATAAAGAAGAGGAGAAAGTTGTAGGACTGAAAAAATCCTCAAAGAAGTAATGGCTGAAAACTCCAAATTCTTCTTCCCAAATCTGGTGAAAAACAAACAAACAGCAGTTCCTCTTGGGGCTCAGTGGAAATGAATCTGACTAATATCACTGAGGACTCAGGTTTAATCCCTGGCTTTGCAGGGATTAAGGAACCGGTGTTGCCGTCAGCTGTGCTGTAGGTCACGGACAAGACTTGGATCCTGCATTGTTATGGCAGTGGCATAGCCCAGCAGCTCTAGCTCCGATCTGACCGCAGTCCTGGAAATTCCATATGCCACAGGTGTGGCCCTAAAACAAACAAAAAAACAAAAACCAACCCATTAAATACTACAATTCAAGAACCTAAGCAAACCCTAAATAGGGTAAAACCAAAGAAATCCACACCAAGACACACTGTATTTAAAACTTCTGAAAACTGACAACAAAGAAAATCCTAAAAACAGCTAAAGAGAAACAACACATTAACTATTAAGCAAGACCAACTCAAACAACATCAGTTTCTAATCTGAAATCACTGATACCAGAAGGAAGTGGTACAATATTTCTCAAGTGCTGAAAGGAAAGAACTGCAGGCCATGAATCTGGTAAAAATATCCTCCTGAGTTGAAGAGAAGGAAAACAAAGAGAATTTATTGCTGGGAGACCCATCTTTAATAGCTAATGGAAGTTCTCAAAATAGGAAGAAAGTTGGAACTTCTAAATGAAAAAAAAACAATGGAATGGGTGAATCCAAAAGTAAATATAATAGACAACCTATAACCTCCTGAGCTTCTTTAATCACATTTTATGGTTGAAGCAAAAGTTGAACAATAAATAATATGGTATATAATGTATGCAGAAGAAATACTTCAGACAATTACAGTTCTTAAATGGTCAGAGTAAATGGACCTAAATGGAAGGAAAGATTGTACACTTAACTTGAAGTGATAAACCATCAATATCAGTAGGCTGTGTTAAGTTAAAAATACGTTCATGCGCGTGTGTGTGGAACCACCTAGAACAACCATGAATACAACTATATAAGGCAATGCACTCAAAAACATTTCAAGTCAGTCACAATAGATGACTAAAACTTTTTTCAAATAATACACAGGAAGGAAGGCAAGAAAAATAAGAGAATGAGAAAGAAGAAATACAGAGAAAACAGCAAAACAGGATACAATCTTTATTACTTTTCATGTAAATAATCTAAATATATCAATTACAGGATAGAAATTGGGGAGTGGACAAAAACACGAACAGCTCTGTACAGTGTATAAGAAACTCACTTCAGGAGTTCCCTTTGTGGCTTAGTGGTTAATGAACCTGACTAGGAACCATGAGGATGCAGGTTCAATCCCTGGTCTCACTCAGTGGGTTAAGGATCTGGCATTGCCATGGGCTGTGGTGTAGGTGGCAGACGCAGCTTGGATCCCATGTTGCTGTGGCTGTAGCGCAGGCCAGCAGCTGTAGCCTCGATTCGGCCCCTAGCCTGGGAACTTCCACATGCCACAGGTGTGGCCCTAAAAAGCCCCCCCTCCCAAAAAAAAGAAAAAGAAAAAGAAACTCACTTCAAACATAACATAGATAGGTCAAAAGTATAAGGATGGAAAAATACATTATGTAAAACACTATTTTTTTAAAAAAGTAACTTCATTAATATCACATAAAATAGACTCTAAAGGAAAGAAAAGGACTAGGAACAAAAAGGTACATACGTGATAAAAAGATCAATCTGCCAAGAAGACTATAACCCTGAATGTGTATGCATCAAACAATAGCACTTCAAAACACATGAAGCAAAATCGAATAGAGCTGGAAGGAACAAAAGACAAATCAACGATTATGGTTGGGATTGCAATACCCCGCGCTCTTACGAGTTGATAGAACTGCTAAACCATCAGCAAGGATACAGAAGAACTGAACAATACCCTTGAATAACTATATCAAATTAGTAGCTACAGACTGTTCCACCCAACAACAGAATACATATTCTTTTCAAACAAACACTGAACACTTAAGGTGAGTCATAATACAACCTTTAACAAATATAAAAGAATTTAAATCCTAAGAGCGTGTCCTCTGACCACAGTTGGATCAAAATAGAAATCATTAACAGAAAAACAACACGAAAATCTCCAATCACATGGAAATTTAAGAACAGGCTTTAAATAATTCATGGCTCAAAAGGCAATCACAAAGAAAATTTAAAATTACATGAAGATTTGTGGGAGGAAGCTGAAGCAGTGCTGAGAGGGAATTTCTGGCACTCAAAGCCAGCATGAGAAACGAAGTATTTCAAATCAGTCATCTATGTTCCTATTTCAAGAACCTAGAAAAAGAGCAAAATAAAATCAAAGAGGCAGAAGGAAGGACATAATAAATCTAAGAGAAGAAATCAATGAAATTCAATAGTGAAACAACAGAGAATATTAATGAAACAAATTAATATAGATATTTTTTAAATCAGGCTTTTAAAAAAAATCAGGAGGAGTTCTCCTTGTGGCGCAGTGGAGACAAATCCAACTAGTATCCAGAAGGATGCAGATTTGACCCCTGGCCTCATGTAGTGGGTCGGGAAGAGAAAAGAATCATAGAACAGAATAGAAAATCCAGACAAGAGACCCACAGATGTATCCAGTTAATTTTTTTTACAAAGGAGCGAAAGCAATTCAGTGGAGTAGGTAAAGCTTTTTCAATAGTGGTCCTGGAGCTTTGAACATCTGCAGGAAAAAAAATAAACCTTGACCTAAACCTCAACCTCATACAAGCATTAACTCGAAATGAATCCCTTTTTTTTTTTTTTTTTTTTGAGCTTTTTAGGGCTGCACTCATGGCATATGGAGGTTTCCAGGCTAAGGGTCGAATCAGATCTGTAGCCGCCGGCCTACACCACAGCAATGCTAGATCCAAGTCATGTCTACGACCTACACGACAGCTCATGGCAACACCGGATCCTTAACTCACTGAGCAAGGTCGGGGATTGAACTCGCAACCTCATGGTTCCTAGTCAGATTCGTTAACAACTGCGTCACGACAGGAACTCCAAAATGAATCCATTTAAATGGATTTAAATGTAAAACATAAATCCATTAAAAACTTGAGAAAAAAAACATCGGAAAAAATCTTCAGGACCTAGGACTAGCCAGAGTTTTCAGACCTGACATCTTTAGTTGAATGAAAATGACTATAAAAATATATCAAAATTTTTTGGATGCAGCTAAAGTAGTGCATGGAGTGATATTTCATTCAATTCTCAGATCAAAAAAAGAAAGGTCTAACCTTGTTTTTTTAAAAAGCAACGAGAAGTAGGAAAATAATGAAACTAAGACCAGAAATTAATTAAATTAAAAACATTTTAAAAATCACCAAAACTGTCTCTGAAAAAAAAGTCAGTAAAACTGGGGGAAAAAAAAAACTCTTCAAACTGACCAAGAAAGAGAACAGTCAAAAATTACCAATATCAAGAGTTCCCTTGTGGTTTAGCAGGTTAAGGACCTGGCATTGTCACTACAGTGGCATGGGTTTGATTCCTCGCCCTGGCAGCTTCCACATGTTGTGAGCACGAACAAAAAAATTACAGTTGTCATCACTACAGGCCCCACGAAGATTAAAAGACTGATAAGGGAATACTACAAACAATTCTATGTCTATAAATTTGACACCTTGAAATAAATGGACCACCACTTGCCTTCTAAGAAACAAATGACTAAAGTGAACTCAAAGAGATACAAATAATCTGAAGAGTTCGGCATCTATTAAAGAAGATGAATTTGTAGCATAAATTCTTTCAACAAAGAAAAATCTGGGCCCAGATGGTTTCAATGACAAGTTCTACCAAACAGTTACGGATGAGATAATACTAATTATACATAGTCTTTTCCAAAAAAAAATAAAATAAAAATAAAAGAATGAATGCTTCCCAGTCCACATTATGAGGCCAGCATCCCCTGATAACCAAAGTTAGAAGACAATTATAAGAAATCCACAGACCAATACCCCTCATGAACATTGACACAGAAATCCTCATAAACTAGCAAACTGAATGCAGAATATATAAAAAGAATAATCATGAACATGTGGAGATTACCCCAGAAATGCAAGGCTAATTCTACACCTGAAGAATAAATCAACATAATTCATCATAACAACAGACTACAGACAGGCTCAACAGACACAGAAAATACATTTGAAAAAAACTCGACATTCATTTAGGATAACAATTCCCAGCAAACCAAAAACAGAAGGGAATTCTGTTAGCCCGTTAAAGCACATCTGGGGGAAAAAAAAAAGTCTACAGCTGGCAAAGTACTTAATGGTGAAAGACTGGATGCTTCACTTCTAAGATCCGGAGCAAGGCAAGGGTGTATGTTTGCACCACTTCTATTTAACATCACATTGATAATCCTAGACAGTGTAGGACTTTCAATTAAAGCAAGAAAAAGAAATAAATGCCATATGAATTAGGAACAAAGAATCAGAATCATCTCTGCTCAGAGATAACAGCAATGAAAATCCCAGGTAATCTACAAAATATCCAGAACAAGTCAGTTTAGCCAGGGTGCAGGATACAAGACTTTTGTTTATTATAAAAGTCAACTGTAATAAATAATTAAAATGTAAAAAGTACCATTTATAATAGTAACAAAAACGATCTAAATAAGTGAAGAAATACACAGTATTAAAATATCAGTTCTCCTTAATCTGATTATATAGACAATGAAATCCTTATCAAAATCCCAGTTTTTTTCCTTGTAGATTTCAACAGCTAATTCTAAAATTTATAAGGTGGATCAAAGGAATAGCCAAAAAAACTGGTAAGAGGAAAAGACATTAGAAGGCTCAAAGCTGATTTCAAGATTTAGTAGAAAGTTATAGTAGTAAATACTATGTGACTTTGGCAAAAGAATAGACAACTACTTCTATGAAACAGAACAGAGACCCCAGAAATAGACCCACACAGATACTGTCAAATGATTTTTTACAAAGAAGCAAAGGAAGAAAGGATAATCATTTCAACAAACAGAGCTGGACTTCATCTCATCTTATATAAAAATGAATTCAAAATGGACCTTAAATATAAATGTGCAACTATAACACCTTAAAAAGAAAACAGGAGAAATCCTGCACGTCCTTGGGTTTGGCAGAAATCTTAGGAAAACAAACAACTTAACTAAAAAGCAGGCAAAAGATCCAAAGAGATACTTCACCAAAGAAGATATCCAGATAACAAGAAAGTTATGAAAAGATGCTCGAGACAATTTAGGTAAATGTAAATTAAAACCATGGAGTTTCCATTGTGGCACAATGGAAACGAATCTGACTAGGAACCATGAGGTTGCAGGTTCGATCCCTGGCCTCGCTCACTGGGTCAAGGATCTGGCGTTGCTGTGAGCTGTGGTATAGGTTGCAGATGTGGCTCGGATCTGGCATTGCTGTGGCTGAGGTGTAGGCAGGTGGCTAAAACAACAACCTGGCAATATCAAGTGCTGAGAGGATGTAAAGCAATTGGAATTTCCATATAGCGCCAGTGGGAATGCAATGGTCCTGCCACTGTGGAAAACCGGTTTGGCAGTCTGTTATAAAGTTAAACACTGAACCATGTGACCCAGCAATCTAACTTCCATCTATTTATCTGCATCCAAGGGAAATGAAAACTTACTGTTAGGAAATCATTCTCTGAGTGTCACTTGCATTTCTATATATCCTGTAAGCAGAGGGACTGCCATTGCTCTGGCCTATCTTTTCAAGGATGTTTATGTAGCAAACAGCCTTGGAAGATACAGATAATGTCTCCCTCCCTCCAGAGCAAGGGGCAGGTGTGCTTATTATCCAGTATAAAGATAACATCTAGCTCTAGAGCAAAGGACAAGCGTGCCTACCATCCATTAGAGAAAATTCACTTTCCCTAAGTTCAGGGTTGCTCTCCTTTAACACAACCTACTGTGTCTGCAAGTGTCACCTGGCCCTCTTCACAACAACTGCAGTTCAAGGAACTGGTGCAAGAAAATGCTGATGCTCTGGCTACTGCTACTGCTGTGAGTAATGAAGTCCTTTGTTTCTCACCTAGGAGGCTTGAGTCTCCTGCCCCCATTCATGCAAATAAGGTAAGTCTCACACCCTTCATAGTTCTTGACATATATTCACACAAAAACCTATATGCAAATGATCACAACAGTTTTATTTATAAGTGCCCCAAATGAGAAATGACACAGATGTCCTTGAACAGGAAATGGATAAACAGTTTTACACCATACAATGGAATCCACTCATCAATAAAAAGGAACTCTTGATTCATGAATCCATTCATCAATAAAAAGGAACTCTTGATTCATGAAACAACTTGGATGAATCTTAAATGCATCTTGCTAAGTGAAAAAAGCTAGAACCAAAGGCTACATGTTGTATAATTCCATTTATATGACATTCTGGAAAAGATAAAACTGTAGGAACAGGAAGACCAGTGGTTACCAAAAAACGGGAGGGGTTAACAACAAAGGGGCACATGAGGAAATCTGAGGGGTGAATATAACTACCATCTTTGAATATTGTGGTGTAAATACATGACTCTCTGCCTGTGTCAAAATCTATAGAACTCTATACCAAAAAAAGAGTGTTTTTTACAGGGTATAATAAATTAAAATAAGATTCAACTAGGATATGAGGGGCTAGGATGGAATGCAGACTGTGACCAATGACCTAACTATATTACACATGAATAATATAATTACACTGAAGAGGCTGGGTAGAAAAATATCGGACTTCAAACATTTAGAAAACAGTCTTGACTGAATATTCTAAGACTAAAGAAAAAAGAACTAACTGTACAGTGTCCTCAGCTGATAAATTTTATTTCCCATTGAATACGGGTTAGTAATTCCAAAACTGCTTCATATACGTGCTAGAGTTGAACACATAACTAAACACATCATAGATAATGAGAGTCTGGTTCTCACCATCAAAGAAGTTACAAATAAGCAAACAGTTTCCTTACAAACAAATCCTTCTGGCTCTATATTGGAGCAAGCACAAGTTCGTAACGGTATGAACACTTGGCTTTGTTTTTCTTTTTAATGTAAATACACATAGATACAGAAATATAGTTTTTTCTTTTTAATGTAAATACACAGATACAGAAATATAGTTATCTCTATATCCATAGGCTACTGTATGTGTATTTCCTATCTCTGACAACTGAGAAGGCCTGAAAACAGTGACAAAAGTGTCAAAATTTTTGGTTTCTAAATACCATCGTCTATATGGTTGAATTAATAAATAAAAGGCAGGAAGAGGGAAGCTCTTTCTTAAGGAAAAATTTCAACAAATGAAAGAATGAAGAAGATAGGAAACCACCATTAGAACAGCACAGTAATAACCGCTGTAGAAAAGTTCCACCACTGAATGCTGAAATTAGTGGGTGAAATTTTAAGGAACAAAAGATATCCACATAGCCTCAAAGAATCTCCTCCAAAACATGTATTGCTTATAAAGGGAAAAAAGAGTAGCTTTACAGGGCAGAAACCTGGCAGATGCCACACTAACCAAGTGATCAAAGTTAGTACCACCAATTTTAAGGCTTGTCAAGGTCATGTACCACGGGATATGGTGCATGAGAATGCCGCATCATCTCCTCCCCCAAATCCATGACCCCAATCTCATCATGAGAAAACACCAAAGAAAGCCAAATTGATGGACACACTACGAAAGAGCTGATCAGTAAGTCTTCAAACATGTCAAGGTCATGAAAGCCAAAGAAAGACTGAGAACTGTCAGACTGGAAGAGACTTAAGGGGACCCTTCAGCTAAATGCCATGTGGGATCCTAGGCTACATCTTGGGACATTAGTGGAAAAATGAATGCACTCTGAAGGAAGACTAATTTACTTAATAATATCTATGTGATTTTCTTAGTTCTGACAATGGTTATGTCCCAAATTAACACCAGGGGAAGCTGGAGGAATGGTGTATTAAAACTCCCCATACTATTTCTGCTACCTTTCTGTTAAATCTAAAATGATTTCAAGTTAAAAAGTTAAAAAAAAGAGAGATAAAAACTCCTGCAGCATTTGAGCAGTAGAGATGTAGCTCAGGTGGTAAGCAGAAGAATAAGGCTTCTTTTTGAGCCCCATCTCAATAGTCTTGTTGACAAGCTCATGCTGGGGGTGTGACGGAAAGATGGTGGAAACGCTGGAGGAAGTAATACGAGAACCACAGGGAAGCCAGTCAGCAGGCAGCGCCTGTTTCATATCTGTTCTCCCAGCAGCCTTGGACCAGATCCGGGCCCTACCTACCAGGTTGTGCTTCTCTGACCTTAGGGCTGGCTATGCCACCTGACCACTGCAATGTGACACCAGCACATGGCCGATTCAGAGAGCCTGAGTGGTGTCCTGAACTTACTGGGTTGATTCCTGGACCAAACCAGTCGAATCTGGTCTTCTTGAAAACAAATTTTGCACATTCGGCAAGCAAGCCTGTGTGCTTCAGTGAAGGTTTTTGAAGAGGGCAGAACCACACTTTACAAATAATGATCTGAATTCTATTTTTAGCCATTTAGATGACTTATTCTATTCATTAGTGATTTTTATATAAAGCAGAACCCGCTAATGCTTTTATCCAGTAGATTACATATATAATATCTTATCACCAACTCTAGATTAGTGGGCTCTGAATTAAGATATTTCCTTTCACCTATAGTCTGTAAAGGGAGAGAACATATGTCTCAAGGAAATTTATTGGATAATCCCAAACATTTAAGTAGTTAGGTATGAATTTAATACTCTTTCCCAGCATAAGGTGTCCAGTTAGGACAAGTTTTTACAGGCCTTATTACTTCTTATAGAATAGATTTCCTTCTCCCATTAAAAAAAAAAAAATCTCAAAGGAACTCCAGAATATCCCAGTGACAGCACAAGACCTGCCTGATTAATATTCAGGGTGCTCTACTAATGTCCATAATGTGGCTTCTTCAAATCCAGAACTCTAAACTTAAGCACTGAACTATTTTAAAGATATCTGTGATCCGTATTTGACTTTTTAAGAATAGCCCTTGGAGAGTTCCCATCATGGCTCAGCGGTTAATGAACCCAACCAATGTCCGTGAGGACTTGCGTTCAATCCCCGGCCTCGCTCAGTGGGTTGAGGATCCAGCGTTGTCATGAGCTGTGGTGTAGGTCAAAGATGTGGCTTGGATCCCACATTGCTGTGGCTATGGTGTAGGCCGGCAGCCATAGCTTCAATTCAACCCCTAGCCTGGGAACCTCCATATGCTGCGGGTATGGCCCTAAAAAGACACACATGCACACAAAAGATTTTAGTATATCTTAATATCTGGACTGCTATGTGGGTCTGGAAAAAAGAATTTTTAAAATTAAGATAAATTGAAGAGAAGAGAAAATTTAAAGAAAGGAAAACCCTTCCCAGTCTGTTTTAATGCCAAGAGCAGTAGCTTTAAAGATTTCTAAGTAAAATGCAGGCCTGAAGAAAGTTTTCACCTTATTATTATTATTATTATTATTATTTTGTTTTTTTTTGTCTTTTGTCATTTTAGGGCTGCACCGCAGCACATGGAGGTTCCCAGGCTAGGGGTCTAATGGGAGCTGTAGCCGCCAACCTTTGCCACAGCAACGTGGGATCCGAGCCGCCGTCTATGACCTACAGCACAGCTCATGGCAATGCTGGATCCTTAACCCACTGAGCGAGGCCAGGGATCAAACCCACAACCTCATGGTTCCTAGTCGGATTCGTTTCCACTGAGTCACGATGGGAACTCCTTCACCTTATTATATCCAGACACCCTACCTCCATCCTTGCTCTCAGCCCTAACCACTCACATCATAGGGCATGGTTTCCGAAGTGCATTACTTTTGAACAAAGTCCACTGTTAAAAATAGCCGTAATATATCATTTGAAGCAATAATGAAGTGTCAGAAGAAACAAGTATGAATGTTTAAGTTAAAAAAATTATAGGAGTTCCCGTTGTGGCTCAGTGGTTAACGAATCCGACTAGGAAACATGAGGTTGCGGGTTCGATCCCTGGCCTTGCTCAGTGGGTTAAGGATCCAGCATTGCCGTGAGCTGTGGTGTAGGTCGCAGATGCGGCTCGGATCCCGCATTGCTGTGACTGTGGCGAAGGCCGGCAGCTACAGCTCCTGTTAGACCCCTAGCCTGGGAACCTCCATATGCCGCGGGTGCGGCCCAAGATAAGGCAAAAAGACAAAAATAAATAAAATAAAATAAAATAAATAAAATAATAAATAAAAATATAAAAAAAATTAGTTTCAAATTTGTTTTCATAAAGGGGCTGAGACTTGAGCCAAGGGTAGGGGTGGAAACAGATTGCTCTCAGTAGAAGCTTATCTAAATGTTAGGATATTGGCTCAAGAGGATTGGGAGTTTGGGATTAGCAGATGCAAACTATTATACGCAGACTAGATAAACAACAAGGCCTCACTGTATAGCACAAGGAACTATATTCAGTATCCTATGATAAACCTTAATGGAAAACAATATGAAAAAAAGCTTATATATGTAAAACTGAATCACTCTGCTATGCAGTAGAAATTAACATTGTAAATCAACTATACTCAGTAAAATAATTTTTTAAGGTTTTTTTTTTTTTTGTCTTTTTGCCTTTATGTAGAGCCACACCCATGGCATATGACGGTTCCCAGGCTAGGGGTCTAACAGGAGCTGTAGCTGCCGGCCTTCGCCACAGCCACAGCAACGCAGGATCCGAGCCGTGTCTGCAAACTTCACCACAGCTCACGGCAACACCGGATCCTTAACCCACTGAGCAAGGCCAGGGATCGAACCCGCAACCTCATGGTTCTTAGTCGGATTCGTTAGCCACTGAGCCACAAAGGGAACTCCAAAATAATTTTTTAAAAAAGGAATTAATGTGAATATTTTATAAAAAGAGAGGAAGATTGTGTTAATGAGACCTTTGTAAACAAAGGAATGTCTATGTGAAGCCACTGCCATCCTTGAAGTTCAAAGCACTTTCTCAAGTATTTCCAGCCTCATCTCTATCCCTCCTTCCCCAGACTCAGCCTCCTTCTTACCTTAATGTCTCTAACCCAGGCCTGGGCCCCTTTCAGACTATCTTCATCGATTTCAACAAGTTTTTGCCGCCAAGCCACTGCTTGAGCATCAAACTGCACAAAATTGAATTTCCTTTTATATTTCAGCTGTTCCTGTAAAAGACAATTACGATTTAACCATGAAACCACTCAAAAGTGAGAAAAGGATAGGACAGGCCACGGTTGGACACTATTTTCAGTTCTAGGAGCTAAAAATTACATTCAATAGAGAAAATCTTATCCAGTATAAAAGGCATTTAAATAAAATTTACCTATAGTTTGGATATTAAACCTAGACAAATATATATGTATGAACATATATATGTAAGTCTATAATATACATGTACTGTGATATTAGACTTTGCCTTTTTTTTTTTTTTTTTTTTGGCCATGCCTATGGCATGCAGGAGATCCTGGGCCAGGGACTGAACCCACACTACTGCAGTGACCCAAGCCACAGCACTGACAATGCCAAATCTTTAACCTGCTGAGCCACCAGGGAACTCCAAATCTAGTTTTTAATGACTGACATTAATGGTATACTGAATATGCACACTGAATGCAATATGCTTAAAAAAAGAGAAATCTAAAACGGTGTTATCATTTTGGTGATCATCTTTTTGGTAAGGTTATTATTTGGCTGCAGATTTGTCCACCTGCCTTATATCAGCCTCTTTTTCTCCAGAAGTTCATCAAATTAAACAAAACTATTTTGTATTTGTCAAATACTCCATTGTTTCCTGTGGTTCACACTCACACCAATACTACCAACTCCTAACAGTACTCTGATGCCCACCCATTTATAGATGCAGAAACTAGGAGTTGGGAGCATAGGCAAACCACTTCAGGTCACAGGACTCAGAGGCAGCACAGGTGGAATAAGGACTGGAAGCTCCTGACCACTGGCCCACGCTCCTCCACACATCAGGTCTGAGGCCAGGGCACACAGCCTCCCTGATACACATGGGAAATCAGAATGACGCTGAGCTGAAGCGTGTCTGCAAAACAGTGGAGGCATGGGCACACCACAGATTTTGGGACAAAGAAAACCTGAAGCAATGGACCCAGAAATTCCCTCAGCAATCCATACATGACAGGAAGGAGGTGCTGACAGAAAGGTCTTCCTGCAAAGAACTGATGATTCTCTCACTGGTAAAAGGGAGCCCTCTTCTGCAGTGGCTTTGCGGTGATTTTGGAGTGCAAACCTGGCCTGTGCATCTCTCACAGGCACTGCAGGGCCTGACTGGAAGAGATGCACTCATGATTCCCGGGCCTCACATACACGATCTCGACCGCACCTGGATAAGCTGGATGATCTTGTTCTTCACCAGGTCCAGTTTCCCCTTCATGGAGTGAGACGTGTCGATGAGAATGTAGACACAATCACCAGGCACTTTTCCAAAGAGGACTTGGCTCCCATCCTGTAGCCATTTAATCCTAGGCAGGAAATAGTTGAAAGTTAATGATTAGAGCCTGTGGCAATGAGAGCATCTCCCTAAGAACTTAATGATACATCTACAGAGGAAAATCAATGGCACAGAAAAAAATAAGTCCAATATTGAGTTCCAAAGCCCAAGGCACACTACTTCCAGTTCTTTGATATTTTGAGACCTTCAGCTATGACTTCACACTATTTATTTTTCTAACCCTGCTGACTGCAGTCAGGCTAGTAATGCCAGCACATTCCTGAAGCTTCCATGAAGCATATGGATAGAGTCAGGCAACCCCAGATTCCAATAATAACCAAGTGCAAGGTGCTTATGTAAGCAGGATTGCTTCTGTGGCCCAGGCTCAGGATCCCATCAAAGGGTGTAAATTAGTTCACGGCTGCAGGCAAAGCCTAAGGAAGAGAGTCGAGAGGACAAAAAAAAAAAAACACCTTGAAACAAGGTTCAGAGTTCAACGAGGCCCAGGAAACTAGACTTTACAGTGCAATATACTGAAGAAGAGATCACTGCATAGAAGGAGAGGAAAATAGTCAGGGAGGATAGAGAGAGAGAGAGAGAGAGAGAGAGAGAGAGAGAGAGGATATTCTCTAGCGGTCTGCAGAAGGGTGCCCTGGAGATTTGGGCTGAGTAAGGATCAGGGCATGCGTGGGAAGGAAATACTGAAGCCAGGGAATGAATCACTGAAAAGGAGTAGATGGACCAACCCCTCAGAGCTCACACAGGGCTGAGAATGTTTCATCTTCCAACCAGAGTGGAACAGCCTCCACAATGCATGTGGCAACAAGCAGAGTCCTCACAAGGGTACTGCCTTAATAACAGGACCAAAATAGCCCTGGATTAAAGGCTTCCCTGCACCTATACTAACGTAAAAGCAAGTCCCAGAGTGATCAAAGTGATGCCAAGTAACTTAACTGCATCACAGTCACACCTAAAAAATACAACAAAAGCCAGCACCAACAATGTAAAATTTAAAATGTCTGGCATCCAGTGGAAAATTACTAGGCACAGTGAAGCAAGAATATATGATCCATAACCAGAATAAAAATAAATCAACAGATCCGCATCTCAACATGACACAGACGATAGAATTAGCAGAAAAGAATGCTATACAGATATTATAAACATATTCCATATATTCAAGAAGATAAAGTAAGAGCAGAATAAGTAGAGAAATGTCAGATACATTTTTTAAAAAAGCCTCTGAGGAAACTTATAGAGATAGACAATAACTGTACACTATTAACAGTAGACACCAGCAGAAGAAAAGATCAGGGAACTTTAAGAAAGATTTAGAAATAGTACACAATTCAGAATAAAACACAGAAAAAGGCTAAAAAATATAATAAAAAAATTGGCAACCCATGGAACAATATCGAGGAGTCTAACATGTAATTAGAGACTAAGGAGAAGGAAGGGGGGACAGAAAAATATTTGAAGAGATGGTGTTTCCAGTTTTAAGACAATACAATACACCTACAGATCTGAGAAACTCAAAGAAACAAAACAGAATGAAAAAAAAACACCAAGACACATCATAACATAAAAAAATTTAGTGATACAGGAAATAAACTTTTTTTTCTTTGTCTTTTTAGGACCACACCAGCAGCATACATAGGTTCCCAGGCTAGGGGTCCATTCAGAGCTGTAGCCGCCGGCCTGTCCACAGCCACAGCCACAGAAACACCAGATCTGAGCAGCATCTGCAACCTACACCACAGCTCATGGCAACTCTGGATCCTTAACCCACTGAGGAGGGCCAAGAATTCAACCCTCATCCTCATGAATACTAGTCAGGTTCGTTTAACCGCTGAGCCACAATGGGAACTCCTGGAAGCTTTTTTTTTTTTTTACGTACATGAAATGATATAACGTTATTTGAAGGTAGACTATGATAAATTCGAGATGTATACTGTAAATGCTAACATAGTCAAAACAAAACAAAGAGGTAGAGTTAAGAAGACAGTAGTGGAGAGACTGAATTAAGATGGCGGAATAGAAGGACTGGAGCTCAACTTCTCTCCCAAATAACAGAAAAACGACAACCAAATGCCGAGCAATCTTCAACCAAATGGACTGTAAACTTCCAAAAAAGATACTCTGCTCCAGAAGACACAGCGGAGACCACATCAAGAGGTAAGAGGGG
>PVHT020003144.1:880425-934680 GCA_004024745.2 Catagonus wagneri | reverse complement strand
ATCTATCCAGCAGACACCATGACCCGAAAAGACACCTGTACTCCAGTGTTCGTTGCAGCACTCTATGCAATAGCCAGGTCATGGAAACAACCTAAATGCCCATCCACAGAAGAGTGGTTAGGGAAGATATGGTACATACACACAATGGAATGTTACTCAGCCATTAAAAGGAACGAATTACCAACATTTATAGCAACATAGATGGACTTAGAAATTATCATGCAAAGTGAAACCAGTCAGACAATTAGACAGCAACACCCAATGATACCGCTTACATGTGGAAACTAAAAGACACAATGAACCTTCTTACAGAGCAGGCAATGACTCACAGACTTTGGAAAACCTTGGTTTTTCAAATAAGACAATCTGGGGGGGTGGGAGGATGCACTGGGGGTTTGGGATACAAAATCTGTAAAATTGACTTGTGATGATTTATGCACACCTATAAGTGAAATAAAATCCATTAAGAGAAAAAATAAAAAAATAAAAAAATAAAACCCTTATACATTCTGTCTACAAGAAACCTATTTTAATATAAGATATATACAGGTAGAAGTGAAAGGATAGGAAAAGATAAATCATGCAGACAATAATCAGAAAAAGATGGAGTAACTACACTGATATTAGACAAAGCAGATTTCACAACAAAGAATACTATCAAAGATAAAAAAGGACATTTCATATTAATAAGGGAGTTGACTCATCAAGAGGACATAACAATCCTAAATGTACATGTAACTACTAATCGAGTTTCAAAACGCATGAAGGAAAAAATTGATGGAACTGAAGCAGGAATTAGACACATCTACAACTACAGATGGAGAATTCAACACTCTTCTCTCAATGATTTATAGACAATTAAACAGAAAGTCAGTAATAATATGGAAGACTCATATAATACTATCAACCGACTTGTGCTGAGATATTTACAGTACGCTGCTCTCAACAAAATGGTTTTTTCCCTTCATATTCTGGGCCAAAAAAAGATCTCAATAAATTTATAAGAATAAAAATTACACAGTATTTCTCTGACCCCAGTGAAATTAAGAGCTGTCAGGAAAATCCACAGATACAAAATTTATATATAAGAATACAACAAATTTCTAAATAACTCTTTGGTCAAAAGAAATCAAAGGGGAAATCATAAAATGTTTTGAGATGAATGAAATAATATACAATGTATCAAAATTTGTGAGAGACAGCTATAGCAGTACTCAGAGGAAAATTTATAAAATTAAATGCTTATATTAGATAGAAAGGCCAAAATCAGTGATCTGGCATCTATATTAAAAATCTTAAACCCCAAATAAAGAGAAAGAAGGAAATAATAAAGCTAAGAATAGAAATAAATGGCACAGAAAGGAACTAATCCTATAGAGAAAAAAAAGCCATGAAACCAAAGGCCAGTTCCTTGAGAAGATTGATAGGATAGATAACCTCTAGTTAGATTTATTAAAGACAGGATGAGTCAGACTTGCTAGAAAATAAAGATGACATAAATGAATAATATTAGCCCCATGTGCATTTAAATAAGTTAAATGCAGACTTTAAAAAAAAAAAAAACTTCCCATCAAGAAAAGCTCCAGGCCCAGATGGCTTCAATGTTGAATTCTATGAACATTTAAGGGGGAAATGATATGAATTTTCCATGAAGTCTTCTAGAAAATACATGAGGAGAGAAAACTTTCCAACAACCTGTCAGACCTGGTCAGAGAAGAGGGACAAACAGACCCAGGAGCCCCCAGGTGGAATGTCTTCCAAGCACCATCTCTTTCCCCAGATATAAACCCAAACTATTCTTCCCATGGCGTCAACCCCAAAACCAACAGGACAGAAGACTCCAGACACAAGAATTATTTCTTCTGAGTAACCCATCACCAGCTGGGTTCGGAGAAACTGGGGCTCTGTAGAGTCCATATGGGACAGACAGGTGTCTGCAGCTTTTGGCTTTATGACAGAAAACATGGAAGAAGGGAAGAAGCTCTGGTTGCACGTGACTACTGCAGGCTGGGTGGTAGCCTAAACTCATCAGATTTAGTATCTCATCTAATCCACAGAACACACTTGTAAAGGGCATTATTACTTCTACTTTATAAATGAGAAAGCTGATGCACAAAGATGCTAACTTGCTCACAGTCATAGCAGATATGCAGACTGGAAGTAGAATCCATCTCTATCTGACCTTAGAACCCTTGTATCTAAATGGACGTGGTCTTCACAGTCTAGAGCTGTTGCCTGGCCTTGAAGTGGGGGGTGGGGGGTGGGGGTGAAAGCATTAAGGTAGGTCACCCCATGGAGCTGATGTTGAGATCAAAGCACTAGATTTTTACAAGCATTACCAGATTTTAAGAACCAACAGGGTTGAGAGGAATCACATGAAGTTATTTTTAGGTGATTTCTAAAATATATCTATTATTCCATTGAACTCAAATTTTTCATAACATTGTAAGAGTTGCCTGGAAATGTAATATTCAAGAGTACAGAGGACAGGTGTAATACAGTCTGCTATATACCTGAGGCATAAAAACATGCAAGACATAAGCAAAAATGTTCCTCTGCCTCCAACAGTGATGTACCATCACCACCATAACTACATCGTCGTTTGCTGTTTTCCAAAGTCTGCAAATGGCATCAAAGTGGCCTGGAATCTGCATCAAATCCCCTTTTGTTAATAACAATTAGGCTACCAGCAAACCATCAGACGGCAATCTTGACGTAACGCTTATAGGCCACGTCTCTTGGATGAACTGTACCAAGATGTCAAGCAGACTTGAATTTTGAGAGAGACAGGACCACTTGTACCCTCATGCAAATATACCAACCTCCTTTGGATCTGAGCCAAGACTGCATAAACTCTCTCACTGTACCACGTGTACTTCTCCTTGGTAACGCAGACGTGGACCAAACTCCCGTCCTTCCAGGGAGCATGGACAAATCTGCTGCAGTATTTCGCATGGACTGTCTTCTTGTTGGTCTCCTAAGATAAAGACAAAGGACAGAAGCCACTCGGAAACCATTCAAAACAGAAAAGCCCCCATATGGCACCTCCACTTCTGCCTAATTTACTCAGCTCCCAGTCTCACTCCCACTATAAAATCACATAACAGCTGGTTTAACCAAACATATACCGGGGCCTGCTCCACGTGGAGCCCTGTGCTTGATGTCATGAATCATGGTCAAAAAGACAGATGCAGTTCCTCTGTGCCCCAGAGAAGCTAATATTTCCAGTAGAGAGACAACTATTTGCACACACAGACGCAGACACACACGCACAAACACATAGAAAGTAGCAATGCAAAGCACTAGACACCCAGTACCTGGGCCTGGCTTGAGACAGTAATGACTAGGCGAGTTCTGGCAAAGAAAGAAGAGTTCACAGCGGACTAGAGAGTCAGGGAGATCTACAGGAGGTGGAACTTGAGACATCCGAAACCTCTTTCCTTCGTTACTCCCAGCCCCAAATGAAGAAAAGTAGCAGAGAACCCCATTCCACATATAGCACCCTCTCCTGGACATAGAGAACTGGCCCAAGGACGAAGTCTTCCCACAAAGAGCTTTCCTAAGGTCTGTCTCTATCACTCATCCAACCAGTTTATAAATGCATCGAGCACCACTCTTCCCACAATCCAAAATTCCTGCCTTCATGGTGCTCACAGGACAGGAAAGGAGCCAGATGATAAACCAATTACCTAGCTGGTCAGATGATGACAAGTGCTACGGGGACAAATAAGGCAAGGAAGGAGAACAGAGAATGCCAAGGGAAAGGGGGCAAGTTAAAACCTAGAAGGGAAAGCCTCAAGGAGAAGGTGAAATATGCGAAAAGCTGAAGGAACAAGGAGTGTGGCCATTCAGAGGAGTGGGAGGAGTCTAAGGACACTGCAAGCGCAAAAGCCCTGAGGTAAGCGTTTGCCCACCACGTCTGTAGACTTTTGAAAGGGCAGTGGAGCCTAACCTGAGTGAGTGAGGGAAAGAGAAAAACGCAGCTAGAGAAAGAGGAGGAGGAGAAGGACCAGGAGGCAGATACTTTAACGTCTGCTCACTGATGGAAATGACTCTGGCTTGTCCTCTGAGTGAGCAAAGCAACCACCCAAGGGCCTTAACATAAGAAGTGACACCAAGCATTTAAATTAGCTACAATTGGCATTTAATAATATATTAGTTTTAGGTGTATAACGTAATGATTTGATATATGGAGATACTGAGAAATGATCACCCCAATAAGTCTAGTTGACATCCATCACCACACACAGGCACAATTTTTTTTTTCCTGAGATGAGAACTTTTAAGAGCTATTCTCTTAGAGAAATGACATCATCTACAATTTTAAGCCGTATTTATAATTCAAAAGCTTCTAAAACGTCATCATTTAAAGGATAACTGCGGATGCTCTGCTGAGAATAGACTGGAGATTGTCAAGGACAGGGTCAGGAGGTCAGTTAGGTACTCGGACCAGGAGTAGAGCAGAAATAGTGAGAAGTGGCCCGTTCTGAATTACAGATATATTATGAAGACAGAGCTGACAGGAGTTAATGAGAAGTCAGATGTGGGTACGAGGTAAAAGAGAGGAGTCAGGAATGACTCAGGTTTTCAGGCCAGAGAACTGGAAAAGTACAGCGGCAATGAGTCCAGAGGAGAAAGATCACGGGAGAGGAGCCTTGAAGGAAAAGATGAGGATTTAGTGTCTGCTGTGTCAGGTTCAAGATGCCTAGTAGACAGATGTCCCAGCGACACGGCAAGGAGTCAGGTGAATGTCCACGAAGGATTTGGGGCTGGAGACTTAAACTTGGAAGTCACCAGCATGCACGGTGACTTATTAAAAGCCCTGGGGCTGGACGGGATCATCCAGAGCATGAGAGCAGACAGAGAAGAGGTCCAAGACTGTGCCTGGAGGCCCTTCAGCGGGCAGAGGTTAGCAACACGGAAAAGAAATAACAAAGACTGAGGAAGACTGGCCAGTGCAGTAGGAGGGAAAAACAAGATGGTGTATTTTCTGCCAGTGAAAGAATTTACTGGGAAGTAACCAACCATAGCAAATGATAATAGGTCAAGTAAGAAAGTGCCTGAGAATTGACCTCTGATTTAGCAGTTCAGGGATCCCTGGAAAGAGTGGGTTTTCGCGGAGAGGGACTTTGCCCGACTGGAGTACATTCAAGACAGCACAGGAGAAGTACAGAACTGGAGAAACGGAATGTATGAAACTATTGAGGCACTGTGTTCCAAAGAGGAACAAAAGAATGAGGCAAACAGGCCAGAGCCAGAGACAAAGATGGGGGCCAAAAAAAACTATTTTTAAGATAGGAGCCACAACACCGCGTTTTTATGCTGATGGGAATAATCTAGAAAGGAAGGCAATATTGATAACGCAGACTAGAAAGAGACAGATGAATACAAGGTTAGAGACCAGTGCACACGTGGCAGGGTTGGCCTTGGACAGAAGTGAGAACCACTCAGCCATCCTAGAAGAAACAAGGGTAGGGTACACAGGCTCAGATGCTGGGGTCTTTGAAACATGGAGGCAAACGTTCGTGGATGTTAACGTCCACGCTCAGTGAACTGAGAAGAGGGTGTGGAGGAGGAGGTGCTGGAAGGCTGCAGAGAAAGGAGAAGGCAGACATCTTGGAGGGCAAGAGCGAGCAGACTGCAAAGCAGAACGGGATGCCAGGCAGCACCAAAGACCCACCTGAAATTAAATGCCATGAATTTAAAATGAAACCAGGTGGCTGTGTGTTTCTCCCATTTCCATCATTAGAGTCAACCGTGTGGGTATACGGCAGAAAGATGAGTCTAACCAATGCTGGGGTTTTGTCCAGATGAGTGCAGCAACGCAAGGGCGGGGGAAACAGTTGAGGGTGTACGAGAAGGACAAAGGGACAGAGAAGAAGTCGTAGAAACAGTAATCTGTTTCAGTGGGACTGAAAGACTGCAATTAGGGCAGTAGAGGAAATGACCTTTAAGAAGTATCCAGAGAGTGGGACCTCTGGACTTGATTATGTGGGTTACGATACACAGTGACTTGTAATGACAGGGTCAAGGGGGAGCCATGACGGAAGCAGAAGAGAAGGAGTGGAGGAGAAAGTCATTGAATAGGGGGTCAGAGGAACGAAAGGTCAGGGCACGGGAAAGGCCTTCCACAGACAGTTGACATCACTAAGGATTAAAACAGTTGAAGCCAGTGACAGCAAGCCAGGAGCTACAATCCACAGGGACTGATGGTGGCCCAGGGCTCGGTGAGTGTCAGCCACAGAAGGCACAGCGGTTGGTGCGTTCTGATGACAGGGGAAGAGGGAGGGAGAATGACCAGGAAACAGAAAGGAGGAGCAAGGAGGTCACCACCCACCTCTGAGCGCACAGGCCCATGGAGAATGGGAAAGAAATCAGGGTCCTTGAATGGGACAGCAGGTGGAGGGAACATTTCAGAGCACACATGGCCAGGAGGGCCCGCGATGCCTTCTACTTTCAGAGGGCACAGTGGAGAGAATTTAGAAGTCAGGGAGGAATGGAGGAGGCTCAGAGAAGGGATGCCAGAGCCACACAGGGAAGAACAGCCAGGGGTCCAGGGGTGACTGACGTAAGCAGCGTGGAAGGGCATGCTGGGATCAGTCCTAACATTCCCAAGGCTGGCGGAAGGGGATAACCCCACCGCAGTGCAAAGATGAAAGGGGAAACACGTCCCCTCTCTCGTTCTCACCACGTTCTCCCCACCCTGAATGCCACCACGTGCCATGTCCCAACTGTGCCTGGTGCATTTCTAAACGGAGACACACCAGACCGTAAGTTATGCGAATTCGGGTGTCTGGCAGCAGAGTGTCCACACGGGAAAAGCACCGCCTGGAGAGCCCAGCAGATCTGAATTCAAACCCGGCCTCCTCCACCTGCCACGAGATCTCAGGTGAGTCATCTAACCTCTCAGAGGCCCTGGGACTTCCTTTTCTCACATATGATAGGAGAGCACAAGATAAACCTTGTCTGTAAATCATGGAGGCAGTCCACAGATGCTCCCTTCTGACACACAGTGTCCATAACAAAGAAGACAAGGAAGGTAACACCTAGTGGGCACCTTCTAAGTGCCACGCATGGTGCTCGGACATACGGTTTTCAAACTTAGACCTTACACCACCCATTTTACAGACGTGCAGGGTGAGACTCAAACAGGTTCAACGATTCACTCAACAGCTCATATTTAGTAACTGGTCAAAGTGGCATCTATACCCAGCTCTTCTCAATCAAACCCAGTGCACTTTCCAGCACACGATGCTGCCTCGTACATAGTCTAATATTTGTTAGACGGTAAATGAGCGTCGGGACGGGCTCTGTACTAAAGCAGCACAAGCAGCCACGAATGCAGCGTGACTTCAAGAGTGTCCCAGAGTACAAAGTGACGAGACTTTGCCTGAAATTCCCTAAGAGAAATGCTTTTTTTGTTTCTTAGGGCCGCACTGGCGGCATATGGAGGTCCCCAGGCCAGGGGTCGAATTGTAGCTGTAGCCGCCGGCCTACACCACAGCCACAGCAATGCCAGATCCGAGCCGCGTCTGCGACCTACACCACAGCTCACAGCAACACCGGATCCTTAACCCACTGAGCAAGGCCAGGGATCAAACCCACAACCTCATGGTTCCTAGTCGGGTTTGTAAACCGCTGTGCCACGACAGAAACTCCAAGAGAAATGCGTTTTTGTCTCTCCCCTCGCCCACCCATCCATCTTAGAAATGCCACAGAGCAAGGCCTTTTTAGTCATTTACTTCTCAGTGTCAATGAATTTCCTGGAGCCATACCTACAAAACAGTTTTTAAGAGTTAAAAGTTTAGGCAGATTATTTCAAACCTTAAATAACCAACCTTTTTCACAGCCTCAGTTTCTCTCTACCATACACACAGGTATAAATCCAGTTTTAGATGCATAGTCCCAAATACAAAAAATAAAACTGTCCCCTTTTCATCAATATTGGTGAAAGAAGATAGCTATATGGCACACTTCTCAACTTTTACGATATTATTATTTGTTAGCGTCAAAAATTTGAGGTAAAAAAATCCCCATTTATAATGCCAAATTCTTCAAACTATCCCCATAAAATGTCATTTAAGATTGTCAAGAAAGAAAAGGAGAAAATCAGTGTTAGAGAAGACTGCACTGTCGGGAGCAGGCAGTCAGCTATGTTCAAATGGACAAGAATTAATATTTTTAAATATCCAGGGCCTGATGTATTTTAAAAATGCAAATTTAATTATGTACAATTTCCTGAACTAATAACATTACTGAATAATGCCTACAAAATCAGAAAACAGAGCTGGGGGAGGAAACCCACAAATGAGATTTCTTTGCAATGTAGCAATTACTCTGGATCCCAGTATATAAGCCAGGAAACAAGCCTTGCATCAATTCTGCATTTTTTCTAATTCAATTGTGATATTTTCCTCCTTGCAGTTTGCTTAAACACACAGGAGTAAGAGGGCAAAAACACAACCTCACGTGGTTAACGTGGCCCCAAATAAAAGAGCCCCTCCTCCGGATGCCAGCGGCCACCAGCCTAAGGGAGGGTCAAAGAGACTGGGGTTTCACCTCTGCAGGATTGAGAGACACTGCAGTGATGATCTTGACATTTAATCAGAGCATAGAGAATGCATGAAGGGACGCTGCATTTGGGAAGGACACTGATTTCCCTCCAGTAATCTGCTGGGCTGCCACGGCGAGCATGTCTGCTCTGTGGCTTGCATTTCCGCTGTCACTTCAGTATGTACATGGGCCTCCGCGCTTCCTACTAAAAGAGATTTCTTTCAGTTTTACCAATTTAGAATGGTTGTTTTATCCTGATTTTCTCTTTCACATGGAGACACTTTTTGGTCTTTCCCCAGTTCTAAACTTTGGACAGACTTCTGGGTTCTGTTCCACACACCACTGTTTCTCAAAGTGTGGCCAGCAGTTTCGGGATCACCTGGGGGTTGTTGTAAATGCAGACTCTTGGGCCCGACCTCAAACCCAGTGACTCATGCACGTTAACGGTTAGAAGCCACGACGACAGATCACTACCCTTCCACTGCGAGCCAGAGTCGAACCCTTTCAGAAGCTATATTCCTTTCAGATCCATGGTCACAAAGCAACTACAGCTTTCAAAAAATCTTACAATATAGACCCTTCCCGTGCTCGAACCCCTTAGAGAATATAATTTCAGTTACTGGGAATCCACTAAAGGCTGGTTGGTGGTCACTAGGATAACACAGCTTTAAGATAGTGACAGCCCAAGAGGACCACAGAAATGGCCGCTGTGGGGCATAATCACCAACAGTTTCTCTCTTCCAGGCAATACAGGGGGACAGAGGGCTTCTCTTCTGAAATAATGTTAAATAATTCTGGGACTCATAATGCCTGCATTTCTATAGGTACAGCTCCTGGCTTAGGTATAATTATTGCTCAATTCACTTATATCTGGATTATATCTAGAAACCACCCTCAGACGTACTCTCCACTCCTCCAAGTATTATTTAGAGAGGTGTACGCAGGAAAGAGAGGGGCATCCTTTTTCACAGGTAGCATCCATGGTGCCTTTTGACCTTGTTCTTTCTCTGGTCCAACCTTGGTCCTACCTTGGTTCTTGAAGGAAGGAACCCAGGTAAGGCCACAGCCCCACCCAGGAGTTCACCTCACTTACCGCACTGGTCTGCACGGACTCATTCTCTGGTTTGGCTTTTATATCAACAATTCCATCTGCGTGGCGGAAGGAGCAGTCAGCAATGACGTCATAAAATGACAGCTTCTGGGCTTTCAAACCATATTTCTGTAGCCACTTCTCAGAGTTCCAGGCAACCTCCGGATCTGACCCATTTGCTCCTAATGGTAATTTTGCAATCACAGTTCATCAGCCACTCATATGACACAAGACTTTCATCTGTCATTCTCAACGTAATATTCTTCCCAAACTGAAACGTGTTCTTTTGTTAGATCACGTTTGTTTCAGGGAGTTTGCTTGCCAAAGCAGGACTGGCAGAGATTTAGTTCACGAGACTGGAAGGCAAGCGTATGTTACTTCTTTTCCTCCTCCCACCCCGCCCCCGCTATTTAGGGCTGCACCTGTGGCATATGAGAGTTCCCAGGCATCACAGCTGTGGCTGCCGGCCTACACCACAGGCACGGCAACACTTGATCCAAGCCACACGGGCAACCTACACCACAGCTCACAGCAATGCTGGATCCTTAACCCACTGAGTGAGGCCAAGGATCGAACCCATGTCCTCATGGATACTAGTCGGGTTTGTTACCGCTGAGCCACAACAGGAACTCCTGGAATCTGCTACTTTTCATTTCACTTCCTCCACTACCTAAGTTGACTGGACCCTTGCATAGGGGGAGACGGCTGATGGACAAGGCAGTGTGTTAGGAGGCTCCAGGTTCAATTCCTGACTCTGTTACTTGACCTTGGGCAAGTCGCTCAAACTTGGGTGAGTCACCCCACTTAACCTCTCTGAGCTTTGGCAGAATTCTTCACCTTCAGAGAGTATCCGTGTGGCCTTTTTAAGTGTGCGGAACTGATGCGGCACAGAAAGTCCCAAGAAAGGGCACGGTACCGAGGGAGGGGGAAGACAAGCAGGGGCACGTAACCTGCATTAAGGCGGAAGTCAGGCAACACGAGAAGGCTGGCAGGCTGCCTCCCAGGGGCTCCCCTCTTAAGCGGATGTGAACTCAACTCTGCAGGCTCAGGAACCTCATGTCGGGTCAGGCACCTGGAGCTGCATTTATGACTCACCTGAGGTTCAGGGGATCAAGTAGAGCAAGAAAGCTAATTGCCCAAATATCCCTAGCCTTAGGCCTATTCCCATGGTGTTTCCCAAAGGCTGTTTAAATGGAAGGAGGTGCTAGGTCACCTGAGCAGAACACCCTAGGGCCAGCTTATCTTACAAACAGCAAAGCATTTACCTAGGTGGTTCAAAACCCTTATGGCCACCTAAGTGAGCGGCGGGTAGGGGGGTGGGCACAGAGAAAGCATGGGTGTCTCGAGCTGGTCCATAAGAGCAGGCTGTGCGCCTTTCCTCCTGACTCCACACTCGGCGGGAGCACGTAGTAAGGTGAACTTGACCACGCCGGGAGCATTTACAAAATCTGAACATCAGCGGATGCGATAAATGAGGGCTTTCTTCTTCCAGAGAGTGGCTGATGACATCTGTCTGCACACCTCTGGAAGGAAGGCGAAAGGGCCTGAGCTTTCCGCCCCGGTGGGACCAGAGCCTTGGGAGGACTGGGAGGAGGTGCCGGGCAGAGAGCTGCTTTTTAAAATGGGCACCACCACAGAGTTTCTTTTCACTTGATCAGTGGTTCTCAACCCCACATACAGAATCCTCTGAAGTCTGGCCCTGTGCTTTCGATTCTGTTTTAATTGATCAGGACGCTGAGAGTCTCCAAAGTTCATTATACCGGGCAGCCCAGCACTAGGATAAGATGAAAAGAGCTTTCTCAATTATGATGTGGTTATCCTACCATTTGTGCTACTATCAGACAGATTCAAGCCAAATTATACTTTTAATTAGAATGTAGCACTCACTATTGGGGAAAAAAAAATATTACCCTTGGTTACCCATTACTATATCTAAAGGGCTATGCCATTAGAATAATAGGTGAAGAAATAAAACACTTGAGAGCCAATTATTTCTCAATAATACGTAAAGGATCTGTCCATTAATGTTACCTATGAGCCACGTCCTCAAATTTTAATAGAACAACTTTTAAATAATGCACTCTGGATCCTCCTGGAGCTGGAAACCTCTCAGAGAAGCTTGATTTTGGCTTTTGAACTTTAAACCAGTCTGGCATCAAAAGCCCCTTTGGGCACCATCCCCAAAGCCAGCAGTTGGTTTCTATGTGATTCACAAAGTGTCTTGTCACCCTGCGCAGGGGGCTGAAATTAAAGGCTGCCCTGAGCTTCCCCTGCATATTCTCTTGCATCGCAAGGAAACAGCAAAAGGAGACTAGAGCCATTTTTGTCAGTGGGGTCAGCTTCCTTGAAGCAACCCTTTGGGTGACTATTTTTCCTCAATTATTGTTGATTACATTCTAAGCCTTTGTCTCTTTTTTACTCCTATTTTTTTCTTTCTTTTCTTTCTGCCCCCTCCTTTTTTTTTGCCACACATGCCTAAGTTCCTCAGCCAAGGATTGAACCCAAGGCACAGCAGTGACAATGCCAGAGCCTTAACACACTGAGCCACTCCTCTTTATTCTTTATTTTCCTCCTTCCTTTACGACCAACAGGTGTAGCAGGAAATAAACTTTTCATGCAATTACTGCTATAGGAACACACACACTATAACATGCTCTTGGGTCGCTTTCTTTTAAAGACAAGAGCCCTTTATCAATTATAAACTCAAGCTGATCATAAAAGAACTTCCTAAAAACGGAGCAAACCAGTTCTAAGAAAGGATTAATTTTTGACTCCTAGCTTTACCCAGGACGAGGCAGAGCAGTCACCCCGAGGGCAGGACGCGGGTTCCCAATCACCCTCTGAAAAGTGGTTGAGGGGAAGACCCCAAAACTTAAACTTCATAAAGGAAAGAAAGGGCAGCCAAGTGTGCAAAAACGAAGAGCCTACATGTGAAAAGAATCTAAAAAATAATGGATATATGTATATGTACAACTGAATCAGTCTGCTATACACCTGAAACTAATACAGCATTAGAAATCAACTAGATTGATCAAGTAGAAAACAAACGGGAGAAAAAGCCAAAGAGTGATCCAATGCTGAAGAAAGGAGAGAAAGGGGGAAATCTTTTCATTTGCAGTGCTAATTATACCACCAGCATCTGAGCCTCATTTTCCCTGGGAGCGGGGGGCAGTCATCTGTTCATTAGAGTCACCAAGGATGGGGTCCTTCCCATTCCCTGCAGTTATCTTAATTAGAAGTGTTACATAAATTCTCACCTGCGGAGCCTAGGGTAATACCTTCATTTACGACAGAGATGTGAGTTCACAGTGCTTCCTGATTACACTGCTTTCCTCCTCCAGGTGACAGACTGCTGCAGATTTTCTCTCGCAGGAGAATCACATGGCAGATCACATCCATGTCACAGGATTAACCTGCCTGGTCCCCAGTCCCAACTATCAGTCTTCTCTTTTTTTCAGGGCTGCACCCGCGGCATATGGAGGTTCCCAGGCTAGGGGTCTAATTGGAGCTGTAGCTGCCAGCCCACACCAGAGCCACAGGAACACTGGATCTGAGCCACATTTGCAACCTACACCACAGCTCACGGCAATGCCGGATCCTTAATCCATTGAGCAAGACCAGGGATTGAACCCACATCCTCATGGATACTAGTCAGGCTCTTAACTCAATGATCCACAGTGGGAACCTCCCCCTACTTATCAATCTTAGAACATGTTTTAATGAGTAAGGCCTGCCAGCCAATGCTTTTGAAACATCACTGGTATAGCCAGGGTCACAGCAAAAAGACAAACTGGACATAGCCTCTCAGTGCCCATTCCTCCCCGAGGCCCACAGCCATCAAGGATTTTCCCACCATAACTTACCCTCCCCATGATGATGGTTAATCTTATTGGTCAACTTGACCAGACCACAATATCCAGATATTTGTCAAACATTATTCTAGATGTTTCTGTGAAGGCATTTCTTTTTCTTTTCTTTCTTTCTTTTTAGGGCTGCACCCTCTGCATATGGAATTTCCCAGGCTAGGTCAAATCGGAATCGGAGCTGTAGACGGTGTCCTATGCCACAGCGACAGCAATGCCAGATCCGAGCTGCATCTGCAACCTACACCACAGCTCACAGCAACGCCAGATCCCTGATCCACTGAGCGAGATCAGGGATTGAACCCAAATCCTCATGGATACTCGTCAAATTCATTTCCCCTGAGCCTCGATGGGAACTCCCCGTGAAGGTGTTTCTGAAGTGAGATTAACACTTAAATCAGTAAACTTTGAGCAAGCTTATGTCCTCCAAATAGTGACTGGGTGTCCCCTGTTTGGTTGGAGGCTCATTAGAAAAAAAACCGACATCCCTAAGAAAGACAGAATTCTGCTTTTGGACCCAAACTGCAATTAGAGCTCTTCCCTGGATCACCAGCCTGCAGGCCTGCCCTGCAGATTTTGGACATGCTAGCCGCCACAGTCACGTGAGCCAATTTCTTAAATCCCTCTCTACATGTACACACACACACACACACACACACACACACACACACACACACAACTTCCTACTGGTTCTGTGTCTCTGAAGAGCCATGACTGATAGGCCCATCCACCTCCACCGCAAGTTACTTGTCTGGCGTCTTGTTCCCGCCACGCTGGATCCATGTGCTTTCAAGGGAACCATCAGGTAACGAACAGACAGCTCTTGATCTGGAACCTGCCTCGGAGGGCGTCAAGTTCAATGTTCCCAAGCTACGTTCCACAATCTACGTCTACTGTGACAGTGACTAATACTCAGAAAAAGTGTTCCTTACCCCAAAGTTTGGGGAGCTTGAAAAACAGTTTCAATAGGTTCTTTATTGAAGGCCTTTGCTTAGGAATTGGCAGTGGGGCTCAACAAGAGCAGAGGCACAAACAGTATTTCCTGAAGTCATTTAGCCCAGACCCTTTCCCCACAGAACATTTTGGAGGGCTTTTATTTAACAGATCACAGCCTGGTACACACTGTGCAACGAACCTGTTATCACAGGTGTCAGAAGACACTAAGCCATCTCTTGGCTACCACGTGGGAAGCAGCATCAGAAGAGGGCACTGTGAATTAACTGAAAAGGGAAAAGTTCAGAAGAAACTGGAAGTGGAAGGAAAGAAGGAAGGAAGGCAGGGAGGGAGGAAGAAGTGAGGACAGGTGTAAAGGGAGGGAGAGGTGGGGGAAAGGGGGCAACTGCCAGGAAAAAATCTGGGTCCCCTGCTGGTGAGATGGGTGAGGTTTCAGACAGGGGAGCCAGCTCAGCAGGCAGCGGCTGGTAGGACTGAGCGTTCTCTGAAGGTGAGATGGTGAGGCCCACCTGGAGACAGGCATTGCCAGCCTCGGGAGAACGGCCTGTCTCCAGGCAGTTATACACTTGTTCGCTGCACTTGCTGACTGGTATTTTCTGTTTGCCTCCATTTGTGAAAGCGCTCAGGGCTGAGCTTGTCTGCATGGCACCGGGGCAGGGCGGGCAACACAGACGGAGGAGAGGATGGGGAGACACAGAATTACCACCAGTATCCCGCACAACCGACCCACTAGGCAGACTGGGGTAGATGTTCCCAGGGCTGCCCCAGGGGTTGAACACACGAGACCAGAGGGACATGGAGATGCAGTGACATGCCTGAAGTCACATCTCCCGTATGTGACCGAGTCCAAATGTGCAGCTATGGAGTCTGCCTGGAGTGGGCAGTCGAGACTGACGATTAGCACGTGCAACTATTGTTCATGGGAGAATGGGAAAGAATCCTGATGAATTCTAGGCCTTTTCTCCTCCAGAACATCATGAATTGATTTTTACTTCCTCCTTGTAATGCCTGCAAAAATCAGAGCAGACTCTCTCTTGAAAAGAAAACTACCATGGTTTATCCAACTTGTTTATAAACCAGCGGAAAAATAACTCCAATCCTGAGTTCTCTCACTCCTATAATCCTCAGGGGCTGTAAGCAGGAAAGAAAGGAAGTTAAATGAACAAAGAAACAAAAAGTAGATGTAAAAATAAAGAACATAAGGCATGGATAATGGACAGGGGGTGGGAGAGGAGCTAATGCTTCTCAAAGGCATCATTCTGGAGTTCCCATTGTGGGTCAGTGGGTTAAGAACCCAACATAATGTCCGTGAGGATGTAGGTTCAATCCCTGGCCTCGCTCAGTGGGTTAAGATCCAGTATGCTGCAAGCTGAAGCACAGGTCACGGATGCAGCTCGGATCTGGCATCGCTGAGGCTGTGGCTTAGCTTAGGCCAGCAGGTGCAGCCCTAAGTTGACCCCTAGACCAGGAATTTCCATATGCTGCAGGTGCAGCTGCTAAAACAAACAAACAAACAAACAAAAAGACATTATTCTATGTTTCTCTTTCTCTTCTGTGATTCTGAAAGATGGAAGCTTTAAAAAACTACTTTTAAGTAGGCTGTGGATGAGGCAGCTGCAGGAAGAATGTTGACTTTCTGATGACACCTGCAACTGGACACTGAGATAAGGAAAGACAGTCAGTTCAGTGACAAATCTGTGTGAAGGCTACCTAGAACCCACCAGCAAAGCACAGAGTCCAAGGGAAGAATTTCAAAAGCCACATTTTCATGTGTCTATGGCTAAAATGACATTTAAAATAAACTGAAAATAATTGAGGACCAGTGAAAAAGGCAACACATACTGCAGGAAACTTTCTTTAAAGATAACGTGACACAGGAGTTCCCTTCGTGGCTCAGTGGTTAACAAATCTGACCAAGAACCATGAGGTTGCGGGTTCGATCCCTGGCCTTGCTCAATGGGTTAAGGATCCGGCGTTGCCGTGAGCTGTGGTGTAGGTTGCAGACGCGGCTCGGATCCTGCATTTGCTGTGGCTGTGGCAAAGGCCAGCAGCTACAGCTTCTGTTAGACCCCTAGCCTGGGAACCTCTATATGTCGTGGGTGTGGCTCTACATAAAGGCAAAAAGACAAAAAAAAAAGATAACGTGACACAGCAAGAGACACACAGACCAATTCAAGAAGTTTGGTATAAAATGGAAAAATCAAGATTAAGGAATGAGAAAAGGATTAATGGAGTTTAGGAACTTAAGGTTAAGAACCTAAAATGCATGTGGTAGTGAGAATGGGAACTCTTGCACAGAGTGGGAATACTGGGATTAAACTAAGACAGATACTCGAATCTGCTTCCCTTGGGAAATTAAAATCTTTGCCACTCTCTTGATCTTGCATCACCAGAGATAATATTTGACATTATTCATTACTTTAATCCTTTTAAATTTATTGTGACTTGTTTTATGGCCTAACATATGGTCTCTTCTGGAGAATAATCTGGGTGCATTTGAAAAGAATGGGTGTTCTACTGCTGTTACATGGTACAGATATTTTTAGATATCTTTTAGGTCTATTTGGTTTATTGTGCTATCAAAGTTTTCCATTTCCTTATTGATCATCTGCCTGGCTAGTCCATTAATTACTGAAAGCAGGATATTGAAGTCTTCAGCTGTTATTGTTGAACTATTTCTCCTTTCAAATTCATCAGTTTTTGCTCCATAGATCTAGAAGATCTGCTGTTAGGTGCATATATGTTTATAACTGTTATACCCTCTTAATAAACTGACCCTTTTATTATTATTAAATGTTACTCTGTAAAAATTTTTTGTTTTATAGTCTATTTTGTCTGAAATTAGCACAGCCACTTCTGCACTTTGACTGTTATTATTTGTATGACATATCTTTTTTCATCCTTGACTTTCATCCTATTTGTGTCTTTCAATCTAAATTGTGAATTTTGTAGACAGCATACTATTGGATAACTTTTAAAATCCATCCTGCCTATCTCTGCTGTTTAATTGAAGTGTTAATTCATTTATATTAATACAATAACTATGACAGGATTTACATCCGACTTTTGCTATTTGTTTTCTATACATCTTAAATCTTTTTTGTTCCTCTATTCCTTTATCACTGCCTTCTTTTGTGTTAAAAAGATATTTTCTAGTATACCATTTTAATTCCCTGGGCATTTCTGTTAGTAAATTTTTGAGGTATGTTTTTAGTGGCTGCTCTCCAGATTACACCTAACATCCTAAATTATCACAATCTAGTTTGTATTAATGCCAAATCAACTTCAATAATACATAAAAGGGCTGCACCTGTATAGCTCCATTCTCTCCCCCCTCCTTGTGCTGTTATTCACATTTAAATTACATCTTTATACATTAGATGCCCATCAACACAGACTTATAATGACTTCTATGTGCAGTTACCTTTTAAATCAAATAGGAGAAAAAAGTTACAAACAAAAACTACATTTATACTGTTTTTCTCATAAGTAGCTCTCTCACTACCTACAAGAAGATGGATGTTTTATTTGTAGGTTTATATAAAAAAAAACATGTAGTTATCTTTATCATTTGGATTTCAAGTTACTCTCTAATATCCTTTCATTTGATCCATAAGGACTTGCTTTGTTATTTTTATAGGGCAAGTTTGCTAGCAATGAAATCTCTCAGTTTTTATCTTGAACATCTTAATTTCTCCTTCCTTTTGATGGGTAGTTCTGCCAGATATAGTACTGTCAGTTGACAGACTTTTCCGTTAATCACTTTGAATATTTCATCCCACTGCCTCTGGCCTCCATGGTGTCTGATGAGAAATCAGTTGTTAATTTTATCAAGGATCACTTGCATGTGATGAATCACTTATCTCTTGTTGTTTCTTTTTGGGCCTGATGCTTTCTGTTGTGGATAGCTATTTTTTATGAATTCAATTTCTTTAAGATATATATAAGCCAATTAAGACTGTTTTTTTCTTCTTGTGGATTTGAAAGATTTGTGCCTTTCAAGGAATTGGTCCATTTCATCTAGGTTATCAAATATGTGGGAACAGAGTTACTCATAATATTCCTTTATTATCCTTTTAATGTGGGATCCCTGGTGATGCCTTCTCCTCATTTCTGATATTTGCAGTCTGTGTGTTCTCTCTTTTGTTCTTAGCTAGCCTGGCTAGAAGCTTATTGATTTGACTGATCTTTCCAAAGAACCAGAACCAGCTTTTGATTTCAGTGATTTTCTTTACTGGTTTTTTTTGTTTGTTTTCATCTACATTGATTTTTACTCCAATTTTTATAATTTTTTCTTCTGTGTTCTTTGGATTTAGTTTGCTCCTCTTTTTCTAGTTTCCTATGGTGGAAGCTTACTAATTTTAGATCTATCTTCTTTTTTTAACTTATGCATTCAAGGCTATAAATTTACCTCTAAGCACTGTTTTGCTGCATCCCACAAGTCTTGATAAGTTGAATTTTTATTTTCATTTACCGTAGTCACTTTGTAATAACACAATTCTAGCCCTGACATTCCATTATAACTTGTATTACATTCCAATAATATTCCTAAATTAAATGCACCACATCTACAGATTCCTAATGAAATAATTCTTCTCCCACATTTTGGGGTAAGTTTTTCAGTGAGAGGCTTAACTCTGATTTGTAGAAACATTGCATGCTATCCTTATGCAGATGTTTTTATGTTTGTGTTGTCTGGAAAAATATAGAGCTCTCTCACTACCTATGAGAAAACGAATGTTTGAGTTGAACAAAATCCTGGCCCTTTCTAGCACTCTCACTTGCTGGTTATTAATCAGCTTTGTCAATATTCATTTGACAATAAAGAGCTTTAAAGGTGTAAAAGCAGGCTGGGAAAATCTCCTCCTCCAGATTCCCTCAGCACACTATCCACCTAGGAGCTTAGCTTTAACACCTGCATCTTCACTTCTCCCAACTCCTGCCAGGTTCAATATTTGAAATATTCCCCAGGTCTGCCCACTTAGTATGATCTTCACACACAATCACCCTAGTCAAATATTCTGGCAATCTTGTCTGCACTAACATCTCAACTTTCTTCTCTCATCTTCACTTGGTCCCTCCCCCCCAATCTTTTTCTACACAGTAGCCAAAGCAAATTTTTCTAAACGCAAATCTGATCTTATCATTCCCTTGCTTAAAATCTTCAGTGGCTTCCTGTTGGTCTGAAATTAAGAACTGACATCTCACACCATGGACTCCAGACCCAGCCTGATCCGGTCCTTACCCTTTCCAGACTCATCACAGGCCAGTTGCTAACCTGAACTCTAAAATCTGGCTACACTCATCTTTTCTGATTCTGTTAAAGAAGAAAAATGCTCTTTCCTGCCTCAGGACTTTGCATACGCTATTCTTTTTCCTAGCATAATTTTCCCCATTTCACTCACACCCTTTTACCACATTAACTTGCCTCCTCAACCCTCAGATATCAGCTCTAATTTCATTTCCTCAGCGAGGCTTTCCTGGACCCCAGAGACCTCAGGAGCTTACACTTTTCCTTAGTAATACGACCCTAGTTGGTAATTATACTTTCATGTCCATCTGATTTTCTGCCCTTGCTGAACAAGAAATGGTGCCCATTCCATGTCTGTTTTACTTGCCATTATACTCACTGTCTAACACAGAGCCATATACAATATTCAATAAATGAAAGAATAAATAAATGGAGCAATTTTTTCTTTTTTTCTTTGCTTTTTTAGGGCTGCACCTACGGCATACAGAGGTTCTCAGGCTAGGGGTCCATTTGGAGCTACAGCTGCCAGCCTATGCCACAGCCACAGCAACACAGGATCCAAGCTGCATCTGTGACCTACACCACAGCTCACTGCAATGCCAGATCAATCCCCAACCCACTGAATGAGGCCAGGGATAGAACCCACATCCTCATGGATCCAAGTTCATTACCACTGAGCCACAACAGGAACTGTGGAGCAATCCTTTCTTAAGCTATTATTACTTCTAACTATGTGCCAGCATAGTTGTAAGTGTTTTACATATATTTTCTCATTTTATTCTCACAACAGCATATTGGAAAGGTATTGCCATTATTCCAATTTTGCAAATGAGGAAATTGAGGCACAGATAATAAATGTCTTGCCCGGGGTCACACATGAGTGGGCAGAGCCAAGAATAATATCTTTCAAACTCCAAATCTGCATACATCACCACCAAAAGAGTGACAAAAGAAAGATGTAGAATATAAAATAAATGCACGTAAAATATAGAATTCTAGATTGAAAGTTTAAGGTACTGACTGAAAAAAATAAGACATTATTCTCACTTGCAACAAGAAATCTGCTATCATGCTTATCTTTGCTCCTTTGTACCTGTCTTTTTTCCTTTGGTTGATTTTTTTAAGATTTCCTCTTGATGACTGGTTTTGAGCACCCTGATTGTGATGTCTGTTGATACAGTTTCCCTCATTTTCTTATACTTGTCATACACTGAATCTCTTAGATCTCTAGGTCATAGTTTTCATCAAATTTGGATATTTTTTAATCTTTATTTCTGCAAATATTTTTCTGATTCTCTTTCTACCCTCTCCTCAGGAATTCTACCTACATGTACAATTGATCATTTGAATTGAAGTCTACTGATGTTCTTTTGGTTATTATTTAGCTTGTTATTTATTGTTATTTTTCTGTGTGTGTCTCATTTTGGATCATTTCTATTGCTACGTCTTCATGATCACTAATTTTTTCCCTATAATGTCTAATTTGCCATTGATGCAGTTCAGGGTGTTTTCAACTAAGATGTTTTCATCCCTAAAATTCTTTACCTCTAAAAGCTTAACATGTGTTTTCTTAAATAAATCCTTGTCTTCATTTCGGAACATGTGGAATACAGTTATAAAAACTGTTTGAATGTCTTTTTTTTTTTCTTTTTAAGGCCAAACCTGTGGCATATGGAATTCCCCAAGCTAGGGGTTGAACTGGAGCTGCAGCTGAGGCTTACACCACAGACGTGACAACACCAGGTCTGAGCAGCACCTGCGACCTACATAACAGCTTGAAGCAACACTAGATCTTTAAGACAACAAGATAGTCCCGGGATCAAACCCACATCCTCATGGATACTATGGACAGGGGTTCATAACCCACTGAGCTACAATAGGAACTGCTGAATGTCTTTTTCTATCAATTCTAACATCTATGTCCTTTCCCAGTCAGTTCTGATTGATTAACAAAGGGAACACTTTTAGCTTTTCTTCATATCTTTGATTGGATGCCAATCATTGTGAATTTTACCTTGTTGGGTACTGGATGTTTTTAGATTCTTATCAGTCCTCTTGAGCTTTGTTCTGAGATACAATTACCTATAAAGAATTCTCTCTTTTTATGTCTTGTTTTGATGATTTCTTAGGAGGTCCCAGAGCTCAGTTTAAGGCTAGTCATTCCCCACTACTGAGGCAAGACCTTCCCAAGTAGTCTGCCCAGTGTTCCACGACTTATAAATTTTTCCAGTTGGGCTGGGGAAAACAGGCACAGTTCCTGTCCCTGTGTGAGCTCTAAACCCTTTATTTCTAATTTTTATTTCTAATTCTTCCCCAGCCTCAGGTAATTTCCTCATAGAATGAGCTAATCAGTATTGAGCAGAAATCTCAAGGTGGCGGGCTCTTAGAAGATTTCTAGTGCTCTCTCTGTGCATCTCTCTCTTCTCTGGTACTTGGTCCTATGAAGTCTATATGTCTTGACCTCCCTGGACTCTCAGCTCTAGATCCTAAACCTGCAAGTCTGCTGTGCTCTACCTGGGATCCTTCTCCCTACTCTGCGGTCTGGAAACTCTCTCAAAGCGTTAAGCTAGGACAATCAGAGTTCACCTTGGATTTTCCTGTCTCTCAGGGACCACTGGCCTTTGCTGCTTGGTGTCCAGTGTCTTTGAAAACCAATGCTTCATGTATTTCTGTCAGTTTTCTCCCCTCAGGGGATTCTCATGTACTGCTCTTGGTAATTAAAAGAGGTCAAAATTAGCAATAGCCAGAGGGTGTGGCCTCACTGTCTTCTTATTCCAGGCATCAGGCTGATGAGTCATCCCTGATGGACCCTTCTGTCCTTGTCCTATGGCTACACATGCCAGCTGGTCCCTGAACCAGTGCATCCAGCCCAAGGGGCAGGTGGGGGCCTCTGTATCCCGGAAGGGAGATTTTGCCTAATTCACATGAAGGTTCCATGTGCAGTAAGAGCCCACGAGTCCCCCCATTCCTGACCCTACCCTAGCTCCTCTTGGCAGCCAAACCTGAAGAATGCTTCTGCCTTCACACAAAGCAGACACAGGGTCTTGGGCTGACACTGCCTCTGTTGCAATAACACTGGGCTGTGGGTAGCAACAGGGGCAAGTCAGACACTGCATGTGGCTTCTGGGGACAAAGCAAGGTTACAAAAGCTCCTATGGGTATCCAACAGTGGAAAGGTCCTGAGCAGATTTTCCTTTTTAAATCGAGATACTACATGTAAAGCATCTCTTGAAAAATCTATGTTTGGAATTATTTTGATTTTTAGTTCTGTGTGTGTGTGTGTGTGTGTGTATAGTGTGTGTGCACATGCGCACGTATGTGTGTGTATTAAATTGAAATAAAGGGAGGACAATCTAGCCTTCTAAAGATTACAGAGGCCGACAGTGCTTCTGTTTCCTTTAGGAACAACACCTAAGAACCTTCTGTTAACTCTCAAGACTAACTACCCCAAACTTAAATATTCCCTGTATTAATCTGCTCAAGCTGCTATTACAAAATATTATAGATTTGGTAGCTTAAACAACACAAACTTATCTTCTCACAGCTCTGGGCTAGAAGTCCAAGATGAAGGTGCCTAGAGGTTTGGTTTCTGGCGAAGCAGCTCTTCCTGGCTTGCAGATGGCAACCTTCTGGCTTTGTCTTCATAGAGCTTTTCTTTCACATGATGTGTGGCAAGACAGAGAGCTCTCTGGTGTCTCTTCCTCTTTCCACCCTCGTGATATCATTTAACTTTGATTACCTTTTTAAAGGCCCTATCTCTAAATACAGACACACCGGGGTTAGGGCTTAAGCATATGAACTGGCGGGGGGGACAGTTCAGTCCATAGAACACCCCCAAACAAACACGTTAGCAGCAGGATCATCATTCTTTTTGCTTCTACACATGTCCCCTTCCCCACTTCTCCTCTTTAACTGCATCCCTGTCCCCAGCCAGCCTGGCACCTTGCTCTCCTCCCACACTGATGCCTCTGGGTACCAGGAGGCAATAAAGTACAGCAGAGCTCCTCAAACTTTGCTGCCCATTATGACTGCCTGTGGAGCTCTCAAATCTCTCGATGTCCAGATCACATCCTTTATGGATTAAATCAGAATATCTGGGTTGGGAGCCAGACATTAGCATTTTTATTGAAGAAGTGGGTTTTGAATCCTGGCTTCATTACTAAGCATGACCTTGGGCAAGCTATTTAACCCTAAATGGAGGTAAAAGTAGAATTAATCTCCTAAGGTGTTGGTAACAATTAAATGAGTTAATATTTGTGAAGAGCCTAGAACAGCGCCTGGCGTATAAGGTTAAGTGCTGTGTTAACTACCGTTATTACCAGTGATGCCCTAAATGAAACCAGTGCCCTACCGAGGAAAACGCTCCACTAACTCAAAAACTCAGGAAGGAGAATCAGTATACTCACTGCCTTAACTGTGAAAGAGAAAAGATGAGGCTACATTTATTAAATACCTGCTCGGTGCAAGGCATGCGTTATTTTACTGAATTTTTACAACAATTTCTCAAGGCCAATACTGTAACTATTTAACAGAAGAATAAACTGAGGCTCAAAAAGACAGATTTAGGTTAATCTAGTGATGCAGTTGGGATTTACAACCCGGTCTTTTGTGTGTGGGGGGGGTCCTTCTTAGAACCTCACCTGCACCCACGGCACATGGAAGTTCCCAGGCTAGGGGTCGAATTGGAGCTGCAGCTGCCTGCCTAGGCCACAGCCACAGCAACACAGGATCCAAGCTGCATTTGTGACCTACACTACAGCTCACAGCAACTCTGGATCCTTAACACACTGAGTGAGGCCAGGGATCAACCCGCATCCTCATGGAGACCAGCTTGGGTTTGTTATAGCTGAGCCACACACGAACTCTGCAACCAGGTCTTTTTTACCCCAAACTCAGGATTCTCTGAATCCTCTTTTCAACCAGATCTTGAGCTACAGTTTTCCATGTTTGTCTTTTCATTACCCAATTTAGCAAAAGTTTTGTAAGACAGTTTATCCAGAATTCCCCACCCTCCATACTTCACCCCCTCACCGGCTCCCAGGGGATGTCTGATCACCCTGGCCTGCCTTCAGCAAGAATTCTGTCAGGCAGGCTTCTCCAGAAATCCCCTTTTAACCCAAATGTTTCCTCTCTGTAATTTTCCATCCACCAATCTTTCATCCTGCCTCTTGGCTGTCAATCCCCAATTGTCCATATCTGTTTGTAACTGAGCCCCGTTCCTTACCGAGGTCTCTTTTCCCCTGTGGCAATAATCTCTGAATAGAACCTGTTTTACCACTTGACTGTCCAGCTCTCATTTTGCTTTGACAACCTACACACACACACACACACACACACACACACACACACACCCCACAGCAAAGCTCTGGAGGCTCCCCTGGAGCCCCTCACAGCCGGGCTAAGGAGCTCTCCATGGTAAGGTTCTTGGAAACAGTCCCCATCCCCAACCAGTGGCAGCAATGACTCTGTCACTGGCGACCGTAAACAGCACCCACCGTGATCTGTTGTGGCCACGTCAGTCTTGGGAGGCTCGACCACCAGCCTCCGGATCTGGGCCAACGTGCTGCTGGCTTCTTCCATCTCCTTCCAAATGAGAAACACGTCCTCTCTGACCCCGGCTCCTGGGAGGGAAACACGTGTGAGTGGGCGGCCATAGGAGGCCCCAGAACCCTCTGGTCATCTCATCAGTCCCGGCACACCACAGACAAATTTCTAGAATATTTCAACAAATTCCGTTTTCCTCACTAATGTCTTTCTGAGATTCAGAAGTGAAATCCTTAAAAAAAATGCTGTCATCTCAAGAAATCATAAAATGCAGATTTTTTAAAGTTTTTTTTTCTTTCTTTTTGGCTGCCCTGTGGCATATGGAGTTCCTGGGCCAGGGCTCAGATCCAAGCCATAGTTGTAACCTAAGCCGCAGTTGCGGCAACACTGGATCCTTAACCCACTGTGCTGGGCTAGGGGCTGGGCCTGCACCCCAGCACTCCCAAGATTCCACTGATCCCGTTGCGCCACAGAGGGAACTCCAAATGCAGACTTCAGAATGCAATAAATCCTCATAAAGTTAATATTTGTAGCACCCAGGATATTTTAAGATAAATTATTGATAATAATCAAATAAAATAAATAATAAAACTATTCAAAAGCACCTAATTAAAGCCAGGGTAACCACTGTGGAGCAGGGAGCTCGATGGCGTATGAAAATAACAAGCCCTCATCTTTCTTGATGTGCCTGATATTTCCCACTTTGAAATCACCTTCACTGCTCTACACTTTTTCCCTAACGTAATAGCAATTCTTTGGTCTCCTTTTCTGGACCTCTACTGCCTCAGCTAAGGGTTAGGCTTGGCTGTAAAATATTTTTAATGATATATTTGAAATAATCTAGATATTTATGTCATCCTAGCAATCAGTCAAAGTTCATCCCGTGGGTTAAAGGCCCAAGGCTGAGACAGAGGCTCTGCCTTCACCAGCATCTTGGCTCTAACAGACTGGTAGTTTCCAGAAGTTAAGGAGGGTGTAGGAACAGGAGGGAAATGGGTGTGACTATAAAAGTGTGACATGAGGGGATCTGGGGTGGCATCTCGACAGCATCAACATCAATGTCTTTGCTATGATCTCGTTTTGCAAGATGCTACTATAGGGAAACCTTGGTTAAGAGCTCGTGGGCATGTCTACTATTTCTCACAACTGTATGGGAACCTACAGTTCCCCTCGCCCGTCTCTCCACCAGAGCCTGCTGTGCACACGAGGCCAGCTGCAACCCCAACAGGCGACCACGCTTAAAAGACACCACTCGTTCATTTTCAGTGGCACCCGTGAGCCCAGCCACCAGCCTGGAACCACTCAAGGCATTGTGGGGGGTGTGGGGGAGTCCCTGCTCGAGGCAGCTTCTACAAGGTTGTTCAGACCAGAATTCAGCAGACATATTCTCTAGTTTTAAAGACTCTACTCGGTAAGGGTTTATTTAAAAACAAACACACACAACAAATGTATTTCACAGACTGTACAGAGTTGGTTCAGAGAACACCCATGTTACTGCTTAAGTAAGCTGAGTCCAAGGTCTCTAATGATAAATACCTTTAGGAGGCACCTGCTATGTGCCTGGCATTGTGCTTAGGCCTTTCTAACCATTTTCTCATTTCCCTTCCCCGTAACTCTGCAGGCAAATTCTATCCCTCTCCCCATTTCATGGCTGTGTAAACTGAGGCAGAGCTGGTTGTCCAAAGTCAACCGTCAAAGAGTGGCAGTGCAGGGGGTCAAACTCAAGTTGGTGTGACTGTACCAACTCAGCCATCCTGACTGGTGGCCCTGGGAAAAGGACGGCTGGTTTACAGGCCTCTGCGGCCCCCTCCCCCAGCTGGTGATGACATCCCACATGCCATGCATGTCCATGCAACAGCCACAGGTGCCTGAGACCCCACAACCCCAGAGGATGAGGGACCATTACCAGGTCTAGGGGCCGCCCTGGGAGATTCGTCCACCTGGGGCCGAAGGACCGACCTTAAGCCACCAGGACAGACCAGGGCAGACCAGAGTGGATGTTTCTGACTTTTAAAATGTAACCCAGGAGTCCCCACTGCGGCACAACAGGATCAGTGGCATTTCCGCAGCAAAGGATGCAGGTTTGATCCCCAGCCCAGCACAGTGGGTTAAGGATCTAGAGTTGCAGCAGCTGCAGTGTACGGAGCAACTGCGGCTCAGATCTGATCCCTGGCCCAGGGCAGCCAAAAAACACATGCTTCAGGGCAGCCAAAAAACAAATAAAATAAAATAAAACGCAATCTAGAAGGGCGGGGTGGAATTAAGGAACATCAGAGCTCTGGCCCTCCTAAAGTGGCCAGATCAAGTGAGAGAGTATTAATAGCTGTATTCATTAAGAAGCAAGTGACCAGCCCTGACAGAGACGGATGCCACCAGGGCTCTCAGCCATCAGCAGCCCGAGGAGTGAAACGTGATGTGCACCCAGCTCCACCTCGAAACTCCAAAAATAGCACCTGCTGCTGCCAACTGCAAACCTGGCGCCCACAGGACTTTCTGACCCTGTGAAAGCAGAACTGACTTCCAGCTGCTTGCTTCAGCCTGGACGTGTTAAGTAGCAGAATTCTCTCTTCAAAGGTTTCAAAGGAGTCAAGGCTTTCCATGTCCCCCAGACCTGTCAATAACATCTTAAGAAAGTGTGGGCCACAGGTCAGCATGCAAGGAAAAACTCCCAAGGAAATACAGTTGACTCTGGCTGATTCAGGGACAGGAGAGTGTGTTTAAGGCGACAGCCGTGACCTGAGATGTGCTCCCCTGAGCAAGTCGTAGTTAGACTTCACTGGGTTAGTCATCATAATCAGGCAGCTAGAGATTCCTCAAAACTACCCATTTAACCAGGTCTGCTTTAAAAACAAATGAAAACCAGCCAGTGGACAATAAAAACCACAGGCAATTAAAAAGCCTAACTTAGAAGGTGGAACTTTTATATCAAGTTATTCTATAGGCAGGGGAGAAGGGCTGCCATTTTTATCTGGGTCGCGTCTAAGGGACTTAGCTGGGAACTCAGACAGCTGCAGCCAAGGGAGACAGCCCACTGGAAACAGAAGAGCCTGAGGACAGGGCGCAGGAAACAGGGTTCCAAGAGCTCCACGGGTTTGAAATTCTCCAGGTCAAACCAGAGAGGAGACGAAACCCCGGTGGATCCTGTCCATCAAGGGAGGGGCCAGCCAAGGCCTGCTGTACACAGAAAGAGGATATGGGTCCTCATGGGCGCAGCCAGGTCACCCAGAAGATCCTCCAACGCACACGGCCCCCTTCCGCACCATGCCCCACATGCCTAGTGGGCACGACCTGAAGGTTCACAGAACGCTGAGCCCAGTTGGAAGTGCCGTCACATCAAGCTGCTGTTTTGCATTAGCCCCCAGTACCGACTTCTCAGACTGCTGACTTAACAAATGAACGAGACCCAGGTCAGATAAGTGTGGATGTGTCAGGAGAAGAGCCCACGGGGTACCTGCCACAAAATACCACCTGCCTGATAAACCTTCCTATCTCGCCCGCAGGATAAAGTCCAGTCCAACTCATCAATGTGTTCACTCGGCAAATATTTGTTGAGCACTTACCACAGGTAGGGAGTGGGCACTGCCAGCACTGAGGATGCAGCAGTGAGCAGGGCCCTGCTCCCTGAGCTGACATTCAAGCCCAGGGTTCCAGACCCCCCATTTCACCCCCTCTAATACTCTGCCAGCATGAACCCGGCCAGGGAACCGTCCTCCCAGCCCTACAGGGCCCCTGCACTCCCACTGCCCTCCCCCTCAGGGCGTTCACAGCCCTCCACTGCACTCAGCCCCACCCTTCATTCAAGCCACCAGCCTGGCTCCACCACCGAGTTCTGCCCGGTCAGTCCAGAGAACAATGATCTGCCTCCTGCTTCTTCTCAATGCTCATGAAACGAGCCAGTCACAGCCACTGCTCTCAGTGGAAGCTTTTGATGTCTGGACACACTCAGGCCACGCCATTAGACAGGCTGGTGCCATATGCAGTTCCTGGTTGCCTGGCACACCAACCTCCAACTCTAATGAGCACCAAAAAGCACCAGCTGGAGATGGTGAATTAGTCTATCCAGACCTGGGATCCAGGCGAATTCAAGTCCATCTTTGATAAACATGAGGCTTTATTTTTAGTAAGCAGCTGCTTACAACACAGCTCACCACTCAGCACTGTGTCCAAGGCCATCCTGGGGCTGAGAGCTACGATCTTCAGCTTTCCTATGGTGTTAGCCTGCCGTGTTGGGTTACCGTTTATGTTTACCCAGACACGGTGTCGCTTCTTTGTGTCCTCCATGGTTCTCAGCACAGGATCCAGGTCTTTCAGGAAGAATTCCTATCCTTCCTTATTTTTATTTTTCCTTATGACAAAGAAATAACGACTGAACAGCTAATATGTTCTTTCCCCAAGGGACTGCTCTGTCTGATAATTGACGGTCCCCCAATAATGCAAGAAACTCTTCTGAATGGTGTGTAACAGACTTACATCATTTGAGCATGTGGCTATGCCCTAGGGGTTCCAGATCTTAACAGTGACTTGTCCTAGAGCAGTAAGTCATTTCCTGTTGAGATCCTTGTGCCTCAGCTAGGCGGGGCTCCCCGCCATGATTCTGAAATATTAGCAATACCAGGGGCAAGAGGGGAGAGGTGATTAAATGAAATTTAAACCACCCTCAGCTTGCCTCCATGAAGGGATGGAAAGTGGTGAAACCAGCAGTTTTGTTGTAATAGAAAAATTCCCAGTTCCTTGTGTGAAATTACATATTAAGATGTTTCGGTCAGTCTTGCCCAATGGAAATTGACCACTAATTAATTTAAGCAAATAATTTAAGCATTTTGTCATCTTGATTTTTTTTTTGAGACCATGAGTACATGTGTTTCACAAACATCATGTTGTCTTAAAAGCAATTTCAAATGTCAAGGATGGGTAACTCTTAATAGGTGGTTATGGTACTACCTCCTGGGGCCTCTTTCTTCTAAGTAGAGGCAGCAAATGTAAGGCAGTCTAATTGTCCAATATTCACATAGAAAACCTGAATATAAAACATCACCCTTCTCCCCATGCTAGAGAGCAAGTGTTCCACCAAACACCATGAGAACATGATCCCAGGCTCTGGGTGCTACTGACAAATAGGCAATAAAGACACAGGCACGAGGATAGAGAAGCAATGTCTAAAGAAAAGATGTCCCAAATGCCCATGAATAAACTTACACTGAATAAACTGATTTAGAATAGCTAATACCATTTAAAAGATACCAACTCATAGGATATTTTAATGAAATGGTAAATTCAAGGGAAATTTATGAGTTTCCTTCAGAGAAAATTTACTAATTTTTTGTTTTTTAGCTTTTCCAATCACAAAAAAATAAAAGGCCTGAACTTTCAGTTCTAAGGGACCTACAGTACCCCCAAAAGAATGTCAGATGGCCACAGGGTTGCTCTCTGATTTCCATCAACCCGCTCTGAACTGGGCTGAGCCTGCCACTGCTGGGTGTCAAGAGAGGGCCCTAGGGAGCAGTGCGGGGGTCCTGGTGAAAGGCCATGCTGCAGCCCAGAGCTAAGAATAAACAAGGAACCCAGGCCTTAAACCCACTGTGGGGAAAAAAATACAAGGGTTCCCTGCCCTTAAAGAGATCTACCCTCTGGCTAGGAAAACCAGACCTTTGCACACATCAGGTGAAGGCGTGAACTAAGGGAAGAAGAGGGTTGAGTGTACATGGGCAATTCTTTTTCCCATGTTTTAAAATTTACTTTATTGAAATATAGTTGATTTACAATGTTGCTTTAATTTCTGCTGTATAGCAAAGTGATTCAGATATATATATATGTACATATATATATAAAATTCTTTTTCATATTCTTTTCCATATGGTTTATTATAAGACATCGAATAAATACTGTTCCCTGAGCTATACAGTAGGACCTTGTGTTGTTTATCCATTTTATATATAATAATACTTTGCACACGCTAATCCCAAACTCCCAGTCCATCCCTCCCCTTTGGCAACCACAAATCTGTTCTCTGTATCTGTGAGTATGTTTCTTAGATAAGTTTGTGTCATAGTTTAGATTCCACACATAAGTAAAATCATATGGTATTTGTCTTTCTCTGTCTGACTTACTTCACTCAGTATGAGAATCTTTAGCTGCATCCATGTTGCTGCAAATGGCATTATTTCATTCTTTTTTATGGCTGAGTAGTATTCCACTGTGTGTGTGTATGTGTGAACCACAGCTTCTTTTTCCATTCATCTGTTATAGACATTTAGGTTGTTTCCATGTCTTGGCTATTGTAAATACTGCTGCTATGAACCTAAGAGTGCACATATCCTTTTAAACTATAGTTTTGTCTGTATATATGCTCAGGAGTGAGATTGCTGGGTCATATGGTAGTTTTATTTTTAGTTTTTTGAAGAACCTTCATACTATCCTCCATAGTGGCTGAACCAATTTACATTCTCACTGACAGTGGAGAAAGGTTTCCTTTTCTCCACACGCTCCCCAGCATTTGCTATTTGTAGATTTTTTCTAATGATGGCCTTTCTGATAAGCGTGAGGTGGTACCTCATTGTAGTTTTGATTTGCATTTCTCTAGTAATTGTCAAAGATGAGCATCTTTTCATGTGCTTTTTGGAGAAATGTCTTATTTAAGCCTTCTGGGTGGACAATTATTAAATCCTAAACTGAGATGCTGAAGTTATGATGGGAAGGAACAATTTTAAATCATCAAACAGAAGCAAAATTGATTTTCTAGGAGTCTGGGGTTCCCTTAATAGGAAATCTGTCTTTTGCTCCTTTTTAATCTCCGCCTCACCCCTAGTGAGACTTTAAGGAACACAGAAGGCATTTAATAAATGTTTAACTAACCAGAGGGCTGTCTCATAGAAGTAATAGGAAATCCGAAGCAAGTCATTATTAGAAGGAGCAGGACTTGGGAGATAATAAAGTCTCAGCCTGTAATGAGACTTTACAGTTACAGCCTGTAAACTGTAATGTGGCAACAATTTTGGATGTGCAGCTGCTCTGGCTCCATCCACTGAATTAAACTGAGTTCTAGGGAACAGGAAGGAGACCTTGGAGAAAACTGCTCTCAGTAAACTATAAACAGGCACCAGTCAGTGCTTCTAAATTAAATTAGACATTAGAAATAGAGAAGCAGTGCCCATTCTATGATGAGCCAGAAAACTTTAACTACCTAATTAAAGATCACAAGTAGTCTTCCAAGAAAGAGGACTTGGTTGTTTTTTCTCTTTAAGTCTGACAGCCTGAACATACCCTGAAATAAATAAATTTTGGTTTTGTAATACTTAGTTTTGTTCATGCATTTTTATCCAACACACCAAAAAGTAGTTTCCAAAGAAAGAATAAGCCAAATTTTTATACCTACGCCATTTTTGGATTTAGGAATAACACTGTGGATCAGAACAGCTTTTCTAACTCCATTTTTTGCAGGAATACTGGAAACAAACAAAAATATTCTCAGAAAAGCACTGCTTTTCCTATTACCTGAAACTCATTCCTTTTTCCCCATTTTCTAAATTGAAGCATAGTTTACAATGTTGTGTTAGTTTCAGATATACAGCAAAGTGAGTCAGTTTTTTAGACATATGTATATATAAGAATATACATATATATTCTTTTCAGACTCTTTGTAAAAGGTCATTACAAGATATTGAATACAGTTCCCTCTGCTATACAGTAAGTCCTTGTTGTTCATCTAGTTTTTATAAAGTAGTGTGTATTTATTAATTCTAAACTCCTAAATTATCCCTCCCCTGCCTCCCCTTTGGTAATCATAAGTTTGTTTTCAACATCTATGAATGTGTTTGTTTTATAAATAAATTCATTTTATCATTTTTAGAGTACACATATAAGTGATATTATATGATATTTGTCTCTGTCTGACTTAATTCACTCAGAATGATAATCTCTAGGTCCATCCATGTTGTGCAAATGGCATTATTTCATTCTTTTTTATGGCTGAGTAATATTCCAGTGTGAGTGTGAGTGTGTGTGTGTGTGTGTGTGTGTGTGTGTGTGTGTGCGTGCGCGCGTGTGTGTACCACATATTCTTTATCCATTCATCTGTCAATGGACATTTAGATTGCTTCCATGTCTTGGCTATTGTAAACGGTACTACTGTGAACACTGGGGCGCACGTTATCTCTTTGAATTAGAGTTTTCATCTTTTCCCAAACTCTCTTTTATTGCAGAGTCTTTCTCTCATCCCATGGGCAAAATATGGTGGTGAGCACACTGATTCCCAGCTGAAGCTTCTGCTCAATGTGCAGGGGCTGCCCAGCTTGCTGGACTGAGCTGGCCAACGGACATCCAAGCTTAGAAGAAAGGGGCCATCATGGATTGATTAGCGATGGCTGATGGGGGTGGCGGGCTGGGGCTAGAAGTGAAAGGTGCTGAGCTGCCCAATCCTGATCTGGAGTCATGAGAGCATCTTGAGCTATAGGTTTGGTTGTATACATGAAATCACACTGAAGTTAGGACTGCCTGTCTGTGTCTAACACTGCTGCCTCCTCCTCTTGCTCCTCCCCTCCCCTTCATCCTCTTGCAACATAAAATAGGATGCCCTGGCTTGAAGGAGGAGCTCAGAGCTCTGACCGTGGTCCATCACCCTGGGTGCTCCTCTTACCACTAGATGCCTTGCGTTCCCAGTTCTGAAGGGCATGGCATCTAAAGTAAGTCTGCTGTCAGTTCACTGATGAGTCCAGATTTCAAGCTAAATGCATCAATGCCAAAATTATTGACTTGTCTAGCCTGATGCCAGGCCTTCATGAAAATTTCTGTTCTAATGTGCTTTTCTCAATTCATACTTACTATTTCAGTTTAATTAAATTTTTTGAGGACAAAACAGGAAGGGAAAGCCAAAGTAAAAGATGAGATCTCTGCTTTGAACCTAAGAGACGGGAAGCCTTTTTCCTTCCTAAGAGGGAGTCACAAACCACTACGTAGAGCCCTCACTCCGGCCCACAAGCTTAACCTAAGGAACAGCTCCCCCCAGGGGATTAGGACGGTACCCCTTAAAGATACAGTCCCTGGAAGCACCAGCAGTTAAATTCCTTCCCAAGACAGCAATAACCCAGGTCGCAGCCAGAACAATCCATCCCTCCATGAAAGCTTCTGAGAACTGAAAATTACCATGTCCAACTGACAAATATTCCTGCCCCATTCACACCTCTCACTGCGCCCAATCTGACAAAAGGAAAGTAGAGGAAAGTCAGGCCCAGAAAGGGCCCCACAGTATAACCCAGTGAACACTTATAGTGGAACGGGTGCTCCTTATTTCCTCTAGAAACACCCCAGTTGCCTATCCTTAGTATCAACCTTGAAAATGGATCCACCTCCAATCAGGACACAGCTTACTGGTACAATATTCACTTCTTAGCTCCAAATTCCAATTCCCATCTATCATTATGCATGCAAATAAGGTGTCGTAACTAGCCTGGAAATGCTCAATACCCTGTTGGATTATTCTACTTTCTTAAAAAAAAATGTCTATAATAAAAGCTCATTTGGAATCCTACAAGGAAACTAACACTAACTGAGTGCCAGTTTTATACTAACCATTTCCATGTGGGTTATATACTTTAATTTCCCCTAACAATCATATGAGGTATCTACATAAAGCCATACATGTAGTGACAGGCAAAAATGAAGGTTTGAATTCAGGTCTGATTCCAAAGTTGATTTACTTTCCAGCAAACAGTGTTTGTCAGAGGCAAAAAAGAATCATGCAAGAACAAAATACTGTGATAAGTTGCATCATTGTTCAGCAAATATTTCTTTCCTCCACATCCCAAGTATGACTGGGGCAGACATCCTCATCCAATTGATGTTGGACTTGATCATATGATTGGCTTTGGCCAATAGAATATTAGTGGATGTGACATGAGGAGGGGCCTTAAACAGAGCTGCATGGTTTGGCTTGGCGCTTCTGCTCATGCTGTTTGCCACAACAAAAGTATATTCTGGATAGCAATAGTTAAAGGGGGACAAGTCCATCCTCAATCAAACTTCAGTTGACCTGTAGACCTATGATCAAGAAATAACCACCGCCATCTGAAACTAACACAACTTTCTAAGTCAACTATACAGCAATACAATTTATCTTTTAAAAAATAAAATGAATAACGGCTGAGGGAGTTCCCTGGTGGCCTAGTGATTATGGATTTGATGTTGCCACTGCTGTGGCTCAAGTCTGATCCCTGGCCCAGGAACTTCTGCATGCCATGGGCACAGGAAAGGAAGGAAGTGGGGAGGGTGAGGGAAAGGAGTAGGGAGGGGAGGGAGGAAGGAAGGAGGGAGGGAGGGAGAGAAAGAAAGGCTGAATTATTAATTTGATGATAACTCTAAAAGTCCAAGAAGCTCAATGAATCTCAAGTACAAGATACAACTCATTAGGACTGGAGAGGAGACTCAGTGGCATGTTTTACCCTTGAAAAGAAATGAGAGGATTCCAAATGTGAAAGGAGAAACAGAAGGGAGAATCCAGGGAGGATGTATGTCACTCTTTCCTCTTCCAGTGGTTCAGGTGAGGAGGGTGGTGAGAGAGAACACAGAGAGGAGCTGAATTTTCATCCAGATTCGCATGGAAAACCCGGTACAGCCCACGTAAACAGAGAATTCTAGAGGGAATGGGGAACAGAAGGGTATGCTCCTCCCCTGGGCATAGAATCAGAGGTGAGGGGATAAATTATTTATAAGTAACGACAACAAAGAGTTAATGTTATTAATATACAAAATGTTCACACAATGTGATAAGAAATACAATACCCCACCAGATAAATGGGCAAAAGAAGTAAAATATAAAAAAAAAGTTCAACTTCATGACTCTTCACTACTAAATGACATTAATTTTTCTTTCTTTTTAGGGCTGCACCTGAGGCATATGGAAGTTCCTAGGCTAGGGGTCGAATAGGAGTTGCAGCTGCCAGCCTACACCACAGCTCACAGCAACATGGGATCCTTAACCCACTGAGTAAGGCCAGGAATTGAACCCTCATCCTCATAGATACTAGTCGGATTCGTTTCCACTGAGCCACAAAGGGAACTCCCTGACAATTTCTTCACCAAAGAAAATTAATTTGGAAACAATGAGATGTTTTAATTAAGGTAATTCAGATTTGGTCAAAAGTATATTCCATATATCCTGTTGATATGACTTATACTGTCTTAAAACGATTTTGGAAAGCAATTCAATATGACATATCACCCCAAATGTTCAATTACGGTGATTCAGTACTTTCACTACTATAAATCTATCCCCCCAAAAGTCTAAAATACAGGATTTATTTATTTATTTTTTGTCTTTTCTAGGGCTGCACTCACAACATATGGAGGTTCCCAGGCTAGGGGTCTAATCAGAGCTATAGCCGCCAGTCTACGCCAGAACTGCAGCAACGCCAGATCTGAGCTGCATCTGCAACCTACACCACAGCTCACAGCAACACTGGATCTTTAACCCACTAAGCAAGGCCAGGGATCGAATCCACAACCTCATGGTTCCTAGCCGGATTCGTTAACCGCTGAGCCACAACGGGAACTCCTAAAATACAGGATTTAGAGTGGATAAGCAATGAGGTCCTAGTATATAAACACAAGGAACTATATCCAATCTCTTGGGATACCATGATGGAAGATAATACAAAAAAGGAAATGTATATATATATGTCACATATATATATATGTCACATATGTATATATATATATGTGTCACTTTGCTGTACAGCAGAAATTGGTACAGCATTATAAATCAAATACACTTTAATAAAAAATTTAAAAATAAATACAAATAGAAAGGCAGAGTAAAATGTAACACATGTATAGAATTTTTTTAAAGTGTTTTTAAAGTCTAAAAATATAGGAGGAAATATATCACCAAAACAGATAGGTGCTATATTATCTCTAATAGCAAAAAAAATAGACATTACCCAAATCACTAACAAAATTAGAGTACACAACTTTAATTATGTATTTTAATGTCATACTTAAGTTTTTTAGGAACACGGAAAAATACTTGTTACAGTATGAAACGAAAATGCACTATTCGAATTAGTACATAATATGATATTTATGCTTTGGTATTTTCAAAAAAGCATGTAATGAGAAGAGTGGAAGGAAATATGCCAATATAACCAACAACGAAAATATCTGAGTGCAACAATGCTTCTTTTCCTTTTCTCCACATTTTCTAAATTGTCTATACTGTGTCTGCAGAGTACAGCACAGCCAAGTGTTCATGACCTCCAGCTCTGCCTCTTACCAGTCATGTAACCTCAGAAAATAACCCCAAGGATGCTTCTCTTCTGAAAAATGTGGATAATACCATTTACTGCACATGACTGTGATGAGGATTGAATGAGATAACATATATAATGTATCTAGTAACACATACGCGTGCACACACACCAGCTTTAACCATCCTGGTTAAAAAAAAAATCCATCGAAGGGACATAAGGTAAAAATATAGAGGGTACGGAGTCCCTGTCATGGCTCAGCAGAAACAAATCCAACTAGTATCCATGAGGATGCGGGTAGGTTAAGGATACAGCGTTACTGTGGCTGTGGTGTAGGCCGGCAGCTGTACGTCCAATTCAAACCCTAGCCTGGGAACTTCCATATGACCTGGGTGCAGCCCTAAAGAAAAAAACAATAGAAAAGAAAACATATAGAGGGCCAGTACTCTTCACTACTCACATCCAATAATTGGAAGTGATATCATGTTTTCTAGGAAGTAACTGATATAATAGTGGGAAAAAAGGCAGATGACAATAAAAGTTATTTAATATTTACAAATTATATTCTCTCTTAAAAAACAGCAGATTCTTAGGCCAACCTACCAAAAGTTATTTGGGAATCTGAGAAAGTAATATTAGAGGGCTAAGTGTTCAAATAATACTCAGTTGATTTTATGTCAGTACATGCAGTGGCAAAATAATGTATGACAAGAAAAAAAATGAGATACCGAAATTCCCTGCTGACCTAGTGGTTAAGGACCCAGCGCTGTCACTGCTGTGGCTCGGGTCACTGCCGTGGCCTGGGTTCAATCCCTGGCCCAGGAACTTCCTCATGCCACAAGAACAACCAAAAAAAAAAAAAAAACCAACAACAACGAGAGAGAGAGAGAGAAAAGCCCATCCCACACAGCAGATGAACACATCAGGTGTTGCACTGGCCTTAGAACTCACTTTAATCCACCTTTGAATATTTAAAACTTAGTCTTTACTTCTAGGATAAACATAACCATATAAGTCAATACCTTTTCCTTTTTTCCTAGAAATTATGGGGGGAGGGGGAATGAGAATGAAAAGGAAAACACAAACACCTTCTGCTAAATTAGGAGATGCAATAACATCCAGATAAGAGCTGTCAAGAGTGGTTGACGTGAGCAGAAGCTGCATGGAGGAAAGCACAGAGAACCTGCACCCGCAGTTGGTTGAGGGAGCTGGACAGGTATTAGGAAGTGGGGGGCCCACGCAAAGTCAAAGTGAGCCTGGTCGGTAACAATGGATGCTGGAACCTCAAAGACAAGGCCTAATAGCAAGTCTGCCTACTCAGTTCAGAGAGGCAAAGGGAGAGCCCACAAACCCCCATCCAGAGCAAACTTATCTGCAGTAACCACTCTCTGCAGCAGCAGAGAAGGAGCCTTTAGTCATGAAGCACAGCCCTTTCCATTCTCCATCTCCCATGTGAGCCACCAGCAGATATCTACCTTGTCTCCTTTCAGTGGCGAATAATAAAGAGGAAGCTAGCACACAGCCTCCAAACAAGGATGATATATATATATATATATATATATATATATATATATATATATATATATATAAATGCGGGAAAGAGAAGCAAAACTATCAAGAGATAACATTCACTAAAAGCGTTATCAAGGAATACATGAAAATTAGATCCACTGTTTCACCATGAATTTAAAAATATACATGCAGCCATCGGCTCTTCAAAAGGAAAAAAGCAAAGCAGACATTCAAAAATATCGAGTGAATGGCAAGACAACAGGAAGAAATGAATACGAAAAACTCAGGAAAGAAGAAAACGTCATAGAAGTTAAGATGAAATTGTGGAAACCCAATGAAGAAAACATACTATGGACCTCACTGGAAGAAACCAGAGAAGGCAAACTCCAACAGATAAGATATTCTAAAATATGAGGGAGATCATGATAGATAGGAGACAGCCCAAGGGGATCTATCATACTTTATATGTAAAAGGAGTTCCTGAAGAAGCAAACCAGCCTGGCTCAATGTTTAAGAGAATGAAATATTTGACTTTAGGTAAGTGAAGTAAATGTCAATTTGGACAAGTTTCTTCACCAGTTTCTCTCTGTGTTTCCCCATCTCTAAATTGAGGATAACAGTAGTACCTACTCCATAAGGCTGTTGTGAAGTTTATGTGAGCTAAAATTTGATAGGAGGCTGGAACAGTGCCTGGCACATCCCAAGCAATGTCTAAATGCTTGTTAACTTTAAAAATAACAATAAATGGAGTTTCCATCGTGGTGCAGTGGTTAATGAATCCTACTAGGAACCATAAGGTTGCGGGTTTGATCCCTGGCCTTGCTCAGTGGGTTAAGGATCTGGCATTGCTGTGAGCTGTGGTATAGGTCACAGACGCGGCTCGGATCTGGCGTTGCAGTGGCTGTGGTGTAGGCCGGTGGCTATAGCTCCAATTCGACCCCTAGCCTGGGAACCTCCATATGCCGCGGGTGCGGCCCTAAAAAGCACAAAAAAATAAAATAAAATAAAATCAATAATAACAATAAACAAAACAATGGAACAGAGCAAATATTTTAATATAAAATTCAAGAAAACTTACCTAAAATAGAAGTCTTCGATCTCATGTGAAAAGGGCATAGATCATATATTAAGTCACAAAATAAGCCTTAGTAAATGTAAGGAAACTGAAATCACACCAAGTATCTTTTCCAACCATAATGGTATGAAACTACAAATCAATAGCAGGAGGGACACAGGAAAATTCACAAATGTGCACAAATTAAAAGAACACACTCATGAACAACAAATGGGTCAAAGAAGACATCAACAGAAAAATATCTTGAAACAAATAGAGATGGAAACACAATATATCAAAACTTAAAAGGTACAGCAAAAACCATTCTAAGAGGGAAGTTTACAGTAATAGCACCTACACTTAGAAAGATCACAAATCAACAAGCTAACTTTACACCTTAAGGAACAAAAGAACAAAATAAGCCCAACGATAGCAGCAGTAGCAAAGATCAAAGCAGACATAAAGTACAGACCAGGAAAACAACAGAAAAGATCAACAAAACTAAGACGGCATTTTGAAAAGGTAAACAAAATTGACAAAGCTTTAGGTAGACTAAGAAAAAAAGAATGAAGACTCAAAATTCGAAATAAAAGGAGACACCACATCTAACACAATAGAAATACAAAGGATCATAAAAGTCTACTACAAATAATCATATGTCAACAAATTGGATAACGTGAAAGGAGGGATAAATTCCTAGAAATACAGACCTGCCAAAACTGAATCATGAAGAAAAAGAAAATCTGAAAGAATTAATAAAAAGTAAGAAGATTGAAATCAGTAATCAAAAATCTATCAACACAGAAAAACTCAGGACTGGACAGTTTCACTGGTGAATTTTACCAAACATTTAAAGAAGAGTTAATACCAATACGTCTCAAACTCTTTCAAAAACTGAAGACGAGGGAGCACTCCCAAGCTCATTTTATGAGACCAGCATTATCTTTATACCAAAGCCAAATAAGGACAATACAATAAAAGTTTACTATCAACGAATATCCCTCATGAAAATGCATACAAAAATTCTCAGCAAAATACTATCTAACCAATTTCAACAGTACATTAAAAGGATCATACATACACCATGATCAAAGTGGGATTTATCCCGGGGATGCCAAGACTGTTCAACACATACCAGTCAATAAATGTGATGCATCAAATCATGATGCTCTTAAAATAGATGCAGAAAAAGCATATCATGAAATTCAACATTCATTATAAATGAACATGAAATTAGCTCTCAAGAAATTGGGTACAAAAGGATACATCAACATAATAAAAGCTATATATGACAAACCCACAGCTAGCATCATACTCAGCGGTGAAAGGCTGAAAGTTTTCCCACTACGATCAGGAGTAAGACAAGTCTCCACTCTGACGAATCCTATTTAGTATAGTAATGGAAGTCCTAGCCAGGGCAATCAGGCAAGAAAAATAAATAAATACATCCAAATTAGAAAGACAGAAGTAAAACTGTCTCTGTTTGCAGTTGATGCGATCTTATGTATAGAAAACCCTAAGGACCCTACCAAAAAAACCTGTTGTAACTAATAAATTCAGTAAAGTTACAGGATACAAAATCAACATGCAAAAATAGGTTTCTATATACTAACAACAAATTATCTGAAAAAGAATCAAAATAAACTCATTTATAATAGAGTCAAAAATAATAACATACTTAGGAATAAATTTCAAGTTGGTGAGCCATCTGTAAAAGAAATTGAAAGACACAAATAAATGGAAAGATAGCTTGTGCTTGTGAATTAGAATAATTAACAATGTTAAAATGCCCATGCTTCCCAAAGCCATCTATAGCTTCAATGCAATTCCTACTAAAATTCCAAAGGCATTTCTCATAGAAATAGAAAAAAAAATCCTAAAACTCATATCGAGCCACACAAGACGCTGAATATCCAAAGCAATCCTGGGAGATAAGAACAAACCTGGAGGCATAATAAATCCTGATTTCAAATCTTGTAAAACAGAATAAAAATCAAAATATGGTACTGGCATAAAAGTGACACATAGACCAATGGAAGTGAATAAAGAACCCAGAAATAAATCCCTACATATGCACTCAATTAATACTTGACAAGAGAGCCAAGAATATTCAATAGAAAAATTAGAGTCTCTTCAATAAATTGTGTTGGGAAAACTGATTATTCACGTACAGAAGAATGAAACTGAATCCCTGTCTTACAGCACTCACCTAAATTAACTCAAATGGATTAAAGATTTAAATATAAGGTTTGGAATTATAAAACTACTAGAGTAAAATATCAAAAGCTCTTTGATACTGGTTTTGGCAATAATTTTTTGGATATAACACCAACAGAGCAAGTAATAAAAGCAAAAATAAACAAGTGGAGCTACATCAAACTAAAAATCTGCACAGCAAAAGAAACAATTAGTAAAATAAAAAGCAACCTACAGAATGGACAGAATGGAAGTAAATATATACAAACCATCTATCTTAGAAGGTGTTAATATCCAAAATATATAAGGTACACATACAACTTAATAGCAAAACCACAAACAATCCAATTTAAAAAATGAGCAAGGGGGGGAGTTCCCTTCCTGGCTCAGCGGTTAACGAATCCAACTAAGAACCGTGAGGTTGCGGGTTCGATCCCTAGCCTTGCTCAGTGGGTTAAGGATCCGGCATTGCCGTGAGCTGTGGTGTAGGTTGCAGATGCGGCTCGGATCCCGCGTTGCTGTGGCTGTGGCGTAGGCCGGCTGCTACAGCTCCTGTTAGACCGCTAGCCTGGGAACCTCCATATGCCGCAGATGCAGCCCTAGATAAAAAAGGCAAAAAGACAAAAAAAAAAAAATGAGCAAAGGACTTGATTAGATATTTTTCCAGAGAAGATATACAAACAGGCAACAGACACATGGAGAGGTGTTCAACATCACTAATTATCAGGGAAATGCAAATCAAAACCAAAAATATATTGGAGTTCCCACTGAGGTACAGCATGTTAAGGATCTGGCATTGCCGCAGCTGTGGAATAGGTTGTAGCTATGGCTAGGATTCGACCCTTGGCCCAGGAACTTCCATATGTCATGGGTGTGGCAAAAAAAAAAGGAAGAAGAAAGCCAATAAGATAACACTGCACATCTGTTATAATGACTATTAGAAAAGACAAGAGTAGGAGTTCCCACAGTGGCTCAACAGAAATGAATCTGACTAGCATCCATGAGGACGCATGTTCGATCCCTGGCCTTGATCAGTGGATTAAGGATTCGGCATTGCCATGAGCTGTGTGTGGGTTGCAGACATGGCTCAGATCTGGTGTTGCTATGGCTGTGGCGCAGGCCGGCAGCTGCAGCTCCAGCTGGACTCCCAGCCTGGGAACCTCCATACACTGCAAGTGCTGCCCTAAAAAGATCAAAAAAAAAAAGAGAAGATGAGAGTGCTGGTGAGGATGTAGAGAAAAGAGAATCTTTGTGCACTGTTGGTGGGAAATGTAAACTGGTGCAGCAATATGGAAAACAGCATGAACGGTGCTCAAAAAAACTGAAAACAGAACTACCATACGATGCAGCAATCCCACTTCTGGGTATACATCCAAAGAAAAGGAAATCACTATCTTGAAGAGATATCTACACTCCCACATTCACTGCAGCATTATTTACAATAGCCAAGACATGGAAATAACCTAAGTGTCCACTGAGAGACAAATGAATAAAGAAAACGTGATTTTTTTAATGGGTATGAACATTCGAAATATATACAAATGCAGTATTATTCAGCCATGAGAAAGAAGGAAATCTTATAATTTGCAGCAACATGGATAGACCTTGAGGGTATTACGCTAAGTGAAATAAATCAGATAAAGAAAGACAAATACCGTATTTATATTTGGAAACAAAAAAAAGTCAAACTCATAGAAAGAGAGAGTAGGGTGGTGGTTGCCAGGGACCGAAGGTGGGAGAAATGGGGAGAAATTGGTCAAAGGGTACAAACCTCCAGTTATTAGATGAATAAGTTCTGGGGATCTCATGTACAGCGTGGCAACCCTATCTAACAATACTGTATTACACACTTGAAGGCCGTTAAGAGAATAGATACTGAATGTTCTCACCACAAAAAAATGTCATGATGTAAGGTGATGGATGTGGTAACTAACCTTATTGGGATAATAATTTTACAGTGTATTTGCATATCACATCATCACACTGGGCACCCTAAACTTTCTCGATGCTATAGATCTCAGCCAATAGCATGATGAATAATATATCAATTAGATCTCAATAAAACTGGAGGAATAAAAGACTCCTCTGGGGAATTCCTCGGTGGCCTACTGGTTGGGAATTTGGTGTTGTCACTGCTGTGGCTCAGGTTCATTTCCCGGCCTGGGAACTTAATGTATGCCACAGGCTCAGCCAAAAAAAAAAAAAGGGAATCCTTTGGCCCACCAGGCAAAAAGATAAAGTCACCTGCAAAAGAAAAACAAATCAAGCTAGCCTTGTATTTCTTCCCGGTGGCATGCAATATGAGAAGACACAACAAACGCAGACCCCAAAAAAGTGAACCAAGGGTTTTCTATCCAGTCAAGCTTTCCTTTACGTATAAAGATGTAGAAAAGAACATTTGGAAACCCTGGGAATATTGTTCCTGTGATCCCTCCTGGAGGAAACTACTAGAAGATGAACTGTAGCCAACCAAGGGATGGCTGGGAAAACCAAAGCAGATGGACGTGTGAGAACCTAACAGCAGAACTAAAAGTAAAACGAACATGAGGACTGGGATAACAGAAGAAAAATAAAGGTTTTAAAAAACCTGCACTCTTTAAGGTGCTTCCTTAGCAGTAATAACAGCCAGTAACCCACGGGATGATGATGGTTATGGCAATAACAGCAGCTATAACTGCTGACTGGGTAACTATGTGCCAGGTATTGCATAAAACACCGTGTGTGTGTGTGTGTGTGTGTGTGTACACGGTGCTTTACACAGTATGTACACACATATACATGTATATACAAATATACACACACATATATATATTCCTAGCAACCCATAAAGTAAACATCATCATCCTTATGCATACATAAGAAAGCTAAGGCTCAGAATGGTTACGTATCTTAACCAAGATCACAGAGCCAAGTGACAAATAAACCAAACCCGGGTCCGACTCCAAAGCCTAGGCAGGCTCTTGATTTTACTACATGCAAGTTCCATGAACATACAACAGTGCCTTATTCCTCTCTGTCTCCTCATCACTTAATACAGCTAATATCATATAATAACATCTACTGTTCCCATTTTATAGATGAGAAAAGGAAGCATAAAGGTTAAATAACTTCCCCCAGGCGATGGGGCCAGCTGGCATGTGTCTAGGGCAGCGCTATCCAGTCGTAATCCAACAGCAGGAGAACCTCATAGATAATTTCCAATTCCCTAGTAGCCGCATCTTAGAAAAAAACCTAATTTTATTAATATATTTGACATACCCCATATACTCACCATTTTGATAACACAGTCCAGACTAAAAACTGTTCATGTGATAAATCACATTTTTTTTTCCTCACTCAGTCTTTGAAATCCAGGATGTATTTTACACTTACAGCACATCTCAAATTGAACTCACATTTCCTTTTTTTCCTTTTTTTTGGTCTTTTTAGGGCTGCACCTGCAGCATATGGAGACTCCCAGGCTAGGGGTCCAATCAGAGCTGTAGCTGCCGGCTTACACCACAGCCACAGCAAAGCAGGATCCAAGCCACATCTGTGACCTACACCACGGCTCAGCTCACAGCCAACGCTGGATCCTTAACCCACTGAGCGAGGCCAGGAATCGAACCTGTGTCCTCATGGATGCTAGTCAGATTCATTTCCACTGAGCCACGAAGGGAACTCCTGATCTCACATTTCAGGGCACAGTAGCCACGTGTGGTCAGTGGCTTCCATACTGAACAGAGCAGCTCCAAAGCTACATATGTCACCAACTTAATGGCATGCAAACTCTCCATTTTCCATTCTCCTGCATCCACTCCTTTAGTGTTATTGTATAAAATCAAAACACAAAGTATATTATCTCAGTGGTCTCTGCCTCCACAGAAAACCTATCATGGGATTAAGCCTTCGCCCTTATAGAAGGTCGTATTTACGCAGGTCATTGGAGCATATCTTTGACGGTTCTCCCTGCATGTTCTCATCCTCACCCCATCCTCCCCATATCGGGAGCACGGTACACTTGTCCCAAAGGAGGCAGGGCAGAAAGATGAAAGAGCCTGCAAGACATTCTGACTTTTTCTTTTTCTTTATTTCTTTCTTTCAACCACATCTGCAGCATACGGAAGTTCCCAGGCTCAAATCCGGGCTGCATCTTTGACTCACACCACAGCCAAGGCAACACCAGTCCTTAACCTACTGAGCAAGGCCAGGGATCAAATCTGAATCCTCATGGACACTAGTTGAGTTCTTAACCCACTGAGCCACAAAGGGAACTCGTTTTCTAGCTTTTTCTTTTGAAGCCTAACCCCAGAGGAGAAGCATCGGGGTTTACAGAGCAGGCAACTTGAAGAAGCAGAAGGGAGCGAGAAGTTATCCCAGATTAGAAGGAGATTCCCCTTGGCCTGAGGGAGAGGAGGAGAGCGTCCCCAGAGAAGGTGCGAGGTTGCCCCACCTCTCTGCAGCACCTTGGGTGGCAGGCGCAAGGTGAATGGCGGGGTGGGGTGGAGTCTGCAGATGACACCCACAAAGTCAACATGGGAGCAAGCAAAGAACTGCTCAACCCAGAGGGGCCATTAGACTGGGACAATGAGTATTTACAGGGCCATCTGCCAGAACAGATGTCCTGACTAGGGCCCCGTGCTGATGCCTGAGCACTGCCTAGGATCTCTGAGCTGCGAGAAAAGCTCGAAAGAGTCCCTGGGAAGGACTGGGTTAACCTCCCACCCCCTCATTCGGCCGGGATACAAGGGCACTGGAATCCAAAGTCAAACTGAATTCTAGGAGCGCCCCTGTGGCACAGTGTGTTAAGGATCCAGCACTGTCACTGCAGGGGCTCAGGTCGCTGCTGTGGCGCAGGTTCACCTGTGGCCCAGGAACTTGCACATCCCATGGGCGCAGTCAGAAAAAAAAAAAAAAAAGAATTAAACTGAGCTCTGGAAATCAAAGGAAATATCTGGCCTTGGACATGTCTTTTTGACCAGATGTTCCTTCCTGCCACTTGGGGGGCTTCACTTGAGTCTGCCAGGAAGAGCGGGCGGCGTCTCCGCAAACCATTACATGGAGCCAGTTCATCTCCAGCGGATGGCTGTGACCAGGACGAATGGGACTGCAAGAGGGCTGTGGCCTCCTGGAAGTCACTGCTGACTTGGGGAACACCAGCGGCCTGGGATGAGACTGAGTTTCAAAAAACACCACAGACCTGCTGTATAGCACAGGGAACTACATCTTGCCACTTGTGATGGAACATGATGGAGGATAATGTGAGAAAAAGAATGTGTGTGTATTATATGTATGGGTCATTTTACTATACAGCAGAAATTGACAGAACATTGTAAATCAACTATAATGGAAAATAAAAATTTTTTAAAAAATCACAGAATACTCTTTTTTTTTAATACTCCCTTCTCTTTATGTTTCCTGTATGGCTATTTTGTTGTTGTTGTTTTCTTTTTAGAGCCGCACCTGTGGCATGGGGAAGTTCCCGGGCCAGGGGTCGAATCCAAATTGTAGCTGCCAGCCTACACCACAGCCACAGTAACACCAGAGCTGAGTTGTATCTGTGACCTACGTCACATCTCATGGCAATGCTGGATCCTTAATCCAGTGAGCAAGGCCAGGGATCGAACCCACATCTTCATGGAGACAACAGCAGGTCCTTAACCTGCTGAGCCACAATAGGAACTTCCTGGCATATTTTTAAGTGCTGATCAGATACAAAGCAATCAGCAAAAAGGCCACTTGTTGGAGTGTGCTTAAACCAATAGTTTCCCTGATTCCCTGAGAACACTCAGAAATAGAGGAGTGTAGAGAATGATTTTCAGGTCACTATTTCAGACGGAAAGGACTATTTCAGCAGCAGCAGCAGCCAAAGCCCTGCCAGACAGGACAGATGAAGACGGCCCCTGCAGCCAAGCCCTGGCTGCCACATTCCAAGGCTGTAGGAAGCTAGGCAGGAGCACAGATCCCACGGAGCCAGGAGCCAGGACAAGGAAGCCCTGCTCCCTGCCCACCAGACCCATTCCTTAACCTGCGGTCACTGAGGCGGCCCGGACCACATGCCAGGGGACTGTGGGGGAGGAGGAGGCCAGACCCAGGGCAAAAAGAGGGGAAGGGCTGCCCAGTCCCGGAGAGAAATCTTTTCCAAGGAAAATGCCTGGAGTTCAGGCAAGCCCCACAGGCCTCTGTCTTATTCCGCTTATAGGTAAGATGAGTATTTCACGGTATGCAGAGGAGACCATGAAAAGAACCCACCCTCCTTACTGGGGGAGGGAGGCCAGGCTGCAGCGGACCAGGTGGCTCAGAGGAGCTCCAGGAGGTAGCATCAGCATTCAGGGACCCCTCTCCCCCCCGCAGTAAATAGAGAGCAGTTAGAGAGAGAGAGGCAGGGAGGAGCGCTGCCCCCCACCTCTACACCTCCCAAGTGTAAACAGATGCAGGGACCCAGCCAACTCTGGAAGGAAAGCCAAGAGGAAGGACGGTCATGAGGAGGAAAGGGCAGCGCTGTGGCTTCGGGTCAAGGACACCTGCAGGTTAGATCCCCCATGCTCCCTACATCTAAACCACAGATCCTGCGTCCCCCAGAGAGGGGAGTCCATGGGGGGCCGACGGGGCATTGGTAGGTGGCACGGAGCCTGCGCCAGGAGGAAGCAGCATTCTGCGCAGAAAGTCACCCCCAGAAGGGAAAGGTGAGGAGTCCGCCCAGTGCCCTGGTTCATGGCGACCTCGCCCCGACCAGCTCCCCGCCGCATTCCCCATCATCTGTCCGGAGCATGGACCAGCATGAGCGTCCTCAGGTCCCCTCTAGTTTGCGGGAGAGGGAGGATGTCTTCTGCACGTGGCCAGAGACGACGCGCTGGTTACACGGCACCTCTGACACTCTGCCCCCACTTGGCTCACCTCAAAGAGGGGCCGCAGCTCTGCCTTAAGCATGCGATAGGTCACTTCTAGCCTGGCCTGGTGGGTCAGTGCTCGGACAGTGTGACCATCTGTCTGGGGTCTGACTGCCCTTGGTTTCTCCAGAGTCTATACTCTGGACCCAGACACAACGGGCTTGAACCCTGGGCTTGCAGTGGTCAAGCTGCAGGCCTGATTAGGGTTTGCATCTGGAGACCGGCTGGTGGTCCTGAACGTGGAGTGTGTAAAAACGGTGGTCATTTGGTGGGCAGGCTGTCCTCAGATTGAAGAACTGCCTCTTAGCACCCCTTGGTGGGGGGGGCGGTGAAAAACTGCACATTTTCCGAAACTAAATCGTCTCAAGGATTTCTGGGCAGTTTTTGAGTGGGAGAGGGAGGCTCTGAAATGTTGGCATTTCTGGGACATTGTGATGGATGGAGGATTATACAAGATCTTATACTTAGGATCTAGGACTCGCTCCCCCAGTTCAGGACACGTGATCCCTGAAATGGCATTAGAATGGCAGGCCACGCTCCGAGCCCTTCATTCTAAGAAAAATGTTTTTACCTGTAATTTGATTGGTAGGCTTCACAGGGGTTGGGACGATGTTGGTTACCGAAAATGTAAGCTATGTGGCCAGATACGCTTCCCTTTACTAACTAGGTTGCCGAGGAGCACACGGGCCCAAATTAAGCCTCATTTACTGTCACTGGCAGGCCGTGGGGAGCTGGTGACACCTCACTTTCTTTACTTTGATCGATTCATTGCCCACAAGGCTTAATCTTGCAAATTACCTTCCAAGGCATGGCATACAGCCTGAATGTATTTATTTTTTCTTAGGTTAGCATCAGTTGTGCTTATCAACTGGCATTTTCTCGAAGTCCCTGGAGATGCTCGCCTTTCCATCAGCACAAAGGTGGAAGTTACCTGACGAGCTCTGCTGTAACCTCTCCCCTGCTGTGCTCCGGCGCACTGAGACTCTGAATCCACAAAGTGTGTGTGTGTCAAGGACACGCTGCTCTGTGCTTCCACCCCCTGCCTTGGCCTCCACCTGCCCCCTAGCGCCTCCTCCTCCCCAGTCCCAGGGCCCTTCTCCCAGGAGCCTTTGCAACACTGTTGAGGAACTTGCAAGCATGTGCAAACTGCAGCCTCTCCCCGACCCCCAAAGAGTGGTTCCTGCCTTGCTGGAAGCTAGAAATCTCTGTTGATTATTGGAGGTGAGCAGGACGGTGGCAGCAGAGGTGGAGATGGGCTTCCTCAGACTTCTCACTCCCCCGCGCCTCGTCATCTCACAGCTTCTTTCTCCGCCCTTCTCGGCAGTGCTTACTCAGTGTATTTGGCACCTGGCAATTTCATCTCTCGCTTTCTGAGGAAAGTTCTTGTCCTGGTTTCCCAAATCACAATGTTATTTCTCACTTATTTCGTGATCTTGTTCTCTATGGTCGTTAAACTCTCTGATCACATCCTCTGACTAAAAGGGGAAGTTCATTCAGCCTTCACTGAGGTTCCTGTGCGGCCATGGCGCTTATGGGAGGTGGTTTCATCTCACATGGGCATCTAGAAGCATGGGCATCACTGATGGGGAAGGGGGCAGCAGAGAAGCCACAAGACGTGTGGGTGTCCTCACTACAGTTGTCCAGCCAACCTGGGCAACAAAGGAGCTCTGCCTTGCCAAGAACTAAGATGGGATGACACGCCCGGGGCCTCGTCTCCAGAAGCTTCCCAAGTTAGAAAACACATCTCACTGAGGTCACCTCTCCGGGTAATGAACTGATGCTTGGTTGCTAGGCTGCCAAATTCACCATTAGCATCCATGAACTCTGCCCCTATACTACATGAATAATACAACAGAGGTAGGCAGCCCCTCCCTAGTGCTTTATGTCCTAAGGCCAGGGGTCATCTGAAGTTATTAAGATATAAAGTGCACTGTTTCTTTTCGATCCCAGGTACCTGGAGGGAGTTTTCCTTTCAGTTTCCTTGAATTCCAAGTAATTACACTGTCCTCATCCTTCACGGGGGAGGTAGGAAATTCCACACACTCTGTTCTCTCTGCAAATGCATGGAATCTGAAACAAGAAGAGATTTGCAACATTAGGCTGGTAAATGGCATCTGCACATGTCTATTCTCCTAAGGGTGTGAACCTGCTCTTCGGGGGCAATAAGCATCTTATAAGTGTTCACTGCTTTTCCCTGAAACTTGTCAATTCCCACTCACAAAAGACAGGAAGGAGGAAGAGAACCAAGAATTGAGGAGCCATGGGGATTTTAACTGATGACTCTTCTCTTCATTAGAGGGTACTTAGCTCAATAAAATGGTCTTTGTTGACCCTGGAAAATGGAAACCCTGTACTTATATTTATTCTTTTGTTCCCTATGTTCAATCATGTCAACACAGCTTTGACAAGCAAAGAGGTAATGAGGGGCCCAGTGGTGCCCATAGCCGTGCAGGTTGAAAGCTGGTGACCACAGGCACCACTGGCTCATCTGCCCACTGCTGATGGGAGGCAGTCAACTTTAACTCGGCAGACACATACTTCCCCAGGACCTGAGCTAATGAGAAGAATTCAGTGTGGACAAGTTTTTAAGTGTGGTCCTCAAAGTGTGGTCCTAGAAACTGCGGCAGCTGGAAGCTGGCTAGAAATGCACTTTCTTGGGCTGAGTCAGAATATGCACTTTAACAAGATCCCCCAGGCATTTGCATGCACTCGAAGCTCAAAAAGTGCTTCTGGGACCGATGTTCACAGCAACACTGCTTACAACAGCCAAGACGTGAAAGCAACCTAAGTGTCCTTCAATAGATGAATAAAGAAGATGTGATACACACACTCACGATGGAATATTACTCAGCCATAAAAAAGAATGAAATGATACCATCTGCAGCAACATGCATGGATCTAGAGATGATCATAATCAGCAAAGTTAAGGCAGACAAGGACAAATACCACATATCACTTACATATGAAATCTAAAAAGATGACACAAATGAACTTACTTACAAAATGAAAATAGACTCATGGGCATGGAAACAAACTTACGGCTACCAAAAGGAAAGGAAGGATAAATAATTTAGGAGTTTGGGATTAACATAAACCCACCACTACACATAAAATAGGTAGACAAATAAGGATTTACTGTATAGTTCAGAGAACTGCATTCCATATCTTGTAATAATCTATAATGGAAAAGAATCTGAGTCATACATATATATATTTATATATATATATATATAACTGAATCACTTTGCTGTGCATCTGAAACTAATAACATTGTAAATCAATTATACCTCTTTTTTTTTTCCTTTTTAGGGCTGAACCCGCGGCATATGGAAATTCCCAGGCTAGGGCTCAAATTGGAGCTACAGCTACCAGCCTACACCACAGCCACAGCAACATGGAATCCAAGCCGTGTCTGTAACCTACACCACAGCTCATGTCAACGCCAGATCCCCGACCCACTGAGCAAGGCCAGGGATCGAATCCTCATCTTCATGGATACTAGTCAGATTCATTTCTGCTGTGCCACAAGGGGTACTCCAATAATAGCTTTGCAAGCACTGGTGCTATATGCACCAGGTGATGCACTAAGTCGCACCCTCAGAGCCAGTTGTCTGGAATCTGAAACGTCACCAACATCAGGAAAATTCTTTCAGACAGCACAGATCTCTGAGTAACACTCCTCCAGTCTCTCAGGAGTTTCACCTCTACCTGTCACCACTCACACAACACAAACCGAATCCTGAAACACGGGCTGGAATGAACGATGGATGGGCAGATGGCAAGAAAAGTCCGGGGGCCTGGCCTGGGTCATGGAAAGCCACAGTCCTATCTATTTCTAAAGGCTTTCAGGTGACACTGCGACATGACTTGATAGCAAAGAACAAGCAGCCTCATTCCAATGGCCCCTCCTGAGGCTGACAGGCCTCTAGCCTGGCCGTGCCTGCTTCCTGCAGAGCAGAAACGGTCAGTGTCCTTCATCCCAATGTTACTGACCCAGCTTACTGGACTCTTTAATCAACAGAAATTGCTAAGAGGCCAGACAAGAAATTCAGGCCAGGCTTTACTGGGACTTGTGCTGCAGCAGGAGGGAGCAAAAACAAGTAACAGGCACCCTTGCTCGCTTCCCAAGGGGGATCGAGCTGGCCCCTTAAATGAGGTGAGGGTGGGGGTGGATAGGTGGGTGGGGCTAGAGAGCCGGCTTAGGTGGTCTCCCCACCCGCTTGGTGGGTGCTGTGTGCAGGGATCATGGGCGGAACCCTCAGAAGTGGCAGTTGGGTTCTGGCCTTTTTATACCGTATTGTTCATAATTTGCCCCCTCTGCCCATGCCTGCAGTTATTTTTAGTCCCTCGTAGCTTCTTTGTGTTCTGTTATTTGAGGAGACATTGGTCCAGGTACAAGCACTGCAGTCAGTAAAGGTCTCAGGCCTCAGGTCCCAGCCTGTGTCACCATGACCTCCTTGCAGGAGGAGGTCAAGGTTTGTCCTGGCCAGCCTCACACCTTGAGTGCCAAGGCCTGTGCCCAGGACCTCCTACTCCCTGACCTATTCTCCAGATTAGAAAAATGAACAGGGCAGACGAATAACAGCCTTGCTTGTGCAGAAAGCAAATCACAGTTAAGACGAGCTCTTTGTAGATGCAGAAAAAGCATTTGACAAAGTCCAACATCCATTCATGATCAAAACTCTTACCAAAGTGGAAATACAGGGAACATTCCTTAACATAATAAAGGCCATATATGAAAAACCCACGGCAAGCATAATACTCAATGGAGAAAAGCTGAAAGCCTTCCCACTAAAGTCTGGAACAAGACAAGGATGTCCACTCTCGCCACTGTTATTCAACACAGTATTAGAAGTCCTAGCTACAGCAATCAGACAAACAGAAGAAATAAAAGGCATCCAAATAGGAAGAGAAGAGGTAAAACTGTCACTGTGTGCAGATGACATGATACTATATATAGAAAACCCCAAAGACTCAACTCCAAAATTACTTGAACTGATCAACAAATTCAGCAAAGTAGCAGGATATAAGGTTAATCTTCAGAAATCAATCGCATTTCTATATACTAACGATGAAATAGTAGAAAAAGAATACCAAAATATTTTACCTTTTAAAACAGCACCCCAAAAAATC